>JALPQI010008025.1:0-49406 GCA_025490895.1 Thaumatotibia leucotreta | reverse complement strand
AAAGCCTATATAGTCCGTGGGCTACTCGGTTTGAAATTAGAAAACGGTATAATGTGGGGGTACCAAGCGTCCTTTTTACAGTAGTTAGACATATTCATAAGGACGTTAAAAAAGTATGATAGACATCTCAAAGTGGTAGCTAATAGGCATACGGGCTATTTCAAGATTTCCGTTGTATGACAGGTATGGTTAAAATTAGGAGGTACAAATTTTCCTTTTCACGGCTGTTAGGTAAGCTTATAAAAACGTCAAAAATGCAAGATTGCCGTTTATAAGTGCTACCTAACAAAAATGGGGGCCAATCAAAGATGGTGGATCTCAAGTTTTACAAAATCAAGTATATCTCGAGAACTATTAAATATATCTAATTACTCTCTTGAACAAAATTAAAGGTATATCTGCAAGCTTCATATTTTGCATACACACCATATTGCTAACACCAACCAATAATTAATTATGACCAAATTTATGAAAATTTCGTGATTTTGATTTTTTTTGTGTCGTGTTTTTACATAGTAGTCATGACGCTAGAAAAATTAAATATTTTTTTAAAGATAGTGTATTTAATAAGCTTTAATTTGATGTATGTAACTTGTTGGCGGTATTTAAAAAAAGACCCATAAAAAAATATTTAAATAAATTGTAGTCATTATCCACCGTATACTTAGTGATTTAAGAGGCGATTTTTTTATATTTTTCAATCTTGGTTATTTGAAATAAGCACATTATTTACGAGTGGCACTTCCATCGCCTCTTAAATCACTAAGTATACGGTGGATAATGACTACAATTTATTTAAATATTTTTTATGGGTCTTTTTTTTAATACCGCCAACAAGTTACATACATCAAATTATAGTACATTATTGCAGAGGCCGGGAAAGCGAATTTCGTGGATGAGTATTTTTTGTCGGACGAAGCGAAGCTGAGGCCGACAATTACATACGAATCCACGAAATTCTATTTCCGTCCGAGGCACATATAGGACTTTTCTCCAAACATGCAAGGAAATAAAACAAAATATTTTTCTTGCAAATTGAATAACAATTGAAAAGAAAAAATCTCTTATGATTCCCGCCTAAACTTTTTTTTAATGCATGGTCGTTCATAAAAAATAGTAACGATATCTATGGTTTCATTAAACCGTACCTACACGACCTGACACACCGAGGCGTTTGTAACTCATGATAGAACGAGACGGCCATAGATTTGATCGCCGTCTCTCGCTCTATCCAGACCAGGCGTTTGGTCGTGGCTTTAGAATTTGGCTGTATGCATTTTTTTCAAAGTCCAAAAGTAGTTTTTAAGAAGTAAAAAACAATACATTAATGGATTTTAGTACAATTTCGCGGCCGCAAAAACTGTACAATAATGAAAATCTTTTTTTTTAATTTGAGCTGGTACATAAGAAGGTACTTCGCGTTGCGTTTTTGCTACATTAATGCGAACATTTCCGAGCATATTGGAGAAAAAGCTTATTAAATACACTATCTTTAAAAAAATATTTAATTTTTCTAGCGTGATGACTACTATGTAAAAACACGACATAAAAAAAATCAAAATCACGAAATTTACATAAATTTGGTCATAATTAATTAATGGTTGGTTTTAGCAATATGGTGTATATGCAAAATATGAAGCTTACAGATATGCCTTTAATATTGTTCAAGAGAGTAATTAGATATATTTAATAGTTCTCGAGATATACTTGATTTTGTAAAACTTGAGATCCACCATTTTTGATTGGCTCCCATTTTTGTTAGGTAGCACTTATAAATGGCAATCTTGCATTTTTGACGTTTTTATAAGCTTACCTAACAGCCGTGAAAAGGAAAATTTGTACTTCCTAATTTTAACCATACCTGTCATACAACGGAAATCTTGAAATAGCCCGTATGCCTATTAGCTACCACTTTGAGATGTCTATCATACTTTTTTAACATCCTTATGAATATGTTTAACTACTGTAAAAAGAACACTTGGTACCCCCAAATTATACCGTTTTCTAATTTCAGACCGACTAGCCCACGGACTAATATCATGGCACTCACGCTCTACCACTGTGAGTTTTTAAGATCACCTCAAACTGTAATTATTTTAATACTATGAACCGATATTGCGAGGTAATTTTAAGTCAGGTCTTAACCACAATAAACGTAATTTTTTATTTATTTATTGAGGAGCAATGTAATCGAATAGGTACTTGTACTGACAGTTGTGAGAAACAAAGTTAGGATCGTATGGTGATATACTGAATGCTGAATTATTTTATATGGATTAAAATAAGTTGAAATTTTTCAATAAAACTTAAGAAAATTTGTTTCTTATGGTCTTCACTAATTACTCCAGCTGTTTGAGTTAACATTTAAAATACAAGTTGTATACCCTCAAACAACTTTGTAGGTAGGTACTGTATTTGTGTAAGAAAATATAATAGGCATCATATTTTCAAACATCGGAATAAGTTTTCTGGCTTCCGCAATTAGTATAATAGCAATGGCGAACGGTAATTATCTTGTCCGCCATGCCCTATTTTTGATTCAATAATGCCCCCAATCATTGGATTTGATTTAGGCAGATTTTCGTCCAAATAATAAAATTATAGACATAAATAAATTATTAATTCACTCCCATCTGATATTCGGGCGAATGTAAACGTTTAGCACGAAGACAATCTTTTACGACATTATAGGTAAATAAAAAAAAACTGACACGAATGCATCGAGCAAGTGACAGAAAGTAGGTATGTGTGGATATCAATATGACAATAGATTCAGAATCGGGGGGCTACCATAATGTACTAATGCGGTTCAGTTTAGGTCGAGAGATAGTGACAAGGCTATAAGAGTCAAATCTCACAGTCCCTTTCCCTGAACCTAAACGGAATCGCACTAAGTACGTCATCGTAACCCCCCAGGTTGCTATAGCACGGCCGCACACATAATGATACCTAGATGTTATTCGTTTCATTCATTCCATTTGTGCCAGTTTTAGTGAATTTGCCTATAACTACCCCACATATATTAGGCATAAAAAAAGGTAAAATAACTCAAAAAATCTTCTGCCTGTATGTTCGTTTGTAACAGCATTTTACTTTCAAAATGTTGGTTCGATGAATGAACAATACATAGAAAAATGTTTAGTAATCTATTAAAAAGGGCCTATTTAGTATCGGGTTTTGAATAACATACATGTAACACGATTAAGTGCTACGCCTAACGAAATTATCTCATCGAACTTCAAAGCCGGTGAAAGAGACGCGCGGGGTGTGACTGAAAATATTCTACTACTTCCATGCCGGCGACAAAACAGTTATGTTTACAACAGTTGTATATCTGCCACCGACAATACTGACACTTTTTTTTTTTAATCATGTATGGGTATCATTGATATATGAGAAAATTACTATCTCTTCTTAACACATTCATCCCCGGAGAACAAGGCTGTCCGTGATAAAAAAATACTGAGTATTAAATGTTAGGGTCGGTCAACAATTAATTCCTAAACATTGTTTTTATTTAACATAATTATATTAATTATAATTTAAAATTGAAGTAAAAAAATATAAATGTAGGTACTGTTAGGGTATAGGAAAAAAAATACAAGTAATGCTGAATCAGTTGATCTATTTCGGTGTAACAAACGTTATTATTAATACCACGGAATCATCTATTTAGATTAGAGCTTCGTTAGTTTATTATCCAAATTAACTATTTACATCTACTGCTCTAAAATTAAACATATTTACTTCGATTCGGCTGTAAATGTGCTATTAATTATAAATAATTACTAAGAACATTCAACAACGCAAGTTACTGGTACACATCAAATGTTACTAAGGAGTAGAAGCAACGTCCACTTAGGCTGCTGATGCAACAAATATCAAACTAACTGATCATTAGTACAGTCAACATCAAAATTCTCGTCTACCTACATTAATTATAGAACAATCTTGACGAACTCCCACAGTAAGCGCATAAGACTTTAAGGATTTAGGGTTTTATATTATAATTTGTACAACATAACCGACAGAAATACACAAAAATATAAAGATACTAACGACACTTAAACAACAAAATATATAATTAAATTTAATGCCGTTACCGGGTTTTAAACTCAGGAACTCTTACTTCGTAAGCAAGATTAGGTACTACAGATTCATTAAGTTTTTCACGGAATTCATATTGATGTCATTGAGTAAGAGAGATTCGGTCGTTTCCGAGAAAATACCAAGGAAAAAAAAAAGATGAATGGATTATTTTTCACATCATTCACAGTTTCGCTGCTTTTGATATTGACTGTACTTGTTTTTTAAATGTTTAATTACAAGCTTCTAAATTAAAACAACTTTGTATTGCCTCTATACACCCGGTAAATTATTTTGTAAGCGCCTTTATCAAAGAATTCAAGTCCATTTAACTATTGCGAACATTTCTTAAGGTAAATACTCAACGATTAAGAAACAGAAATATTTGCAAGCAAAAGTATCCGACTAGCTTTCTGCGAAAGGGGCTTCAATGGACTTTCATTTCTATCGTAGTCAGTACAACTCCTGGGTTAGCGCCGTATTCAGATTAAATAATACGATTTGGCATTATTTTCAATACGTCCCTCTGAGCTCGAAGTGAAAAATACAAGTGACATGGCTGTATTTAAAATCTGAATACGGTTCTTTGCCACACGTATAACAACTAGGTTTCTACGAGACTGATTTCTTTTTCAATCTTGGTTAATCACCCGTACATGTAAGTACAAACTAAGAAAGTATGTGCAATGAACTAAAAATGTCATCAGTTAACAAGTCTGGCTACGATGTCATAGATTTTTGTGCATATTACGTAAGTACTTAAGATTAATTGAGTTTAACTCTTTAATGCGTGTCCATTATTATCTTTTTGCAAACTAGATTAATATTTTCAAATTAAATAGAACAAACTAGTGTCTATCAGGATGGCGTGAGTAATGTCTGAATAGTCACAAAACTTAGGTACAATTATTCAGTTTAGGTACAAGTACTTGCAGCAAATAATTGTACCTAAGCTGTACATATAGGTATGGTGAAGAAAACTGTACCTAAAACAATTAAACATTAAATAAGGGTACCGAAAGAAAACTGTAAATTTCAACAGTAAAAATCGGGATCAGACCAGGACAGCTTTAATTAGCTTTCTGTAGTGACACAAAAGTACTAACTTTACTACTGCTTTTCCAGTACTCCCAGTACAGCTTCTTCCAAACCTCTTCCAAACAATATTTTCCAAACATTTATTTGTATCTGCCCATTCTAGATTCCCGTTATTCTTAAGCCATCCTTGACTTATGCATACTATTTTTACTACTTTCTGGTAGGTCATATAACTAAGCCAAAGAGCCAAAAATTTGTATAGGATTAAATAATTGATTAAAGACCCATAGGAATTCCTATAATACATGAGACAAATTTTATGACTATTCAGTCATATCTTACGTCATCCTGACGGACATACAAACTATACATGGTCGAGATATAGGTACACGTTAGTACACAAAATAATTTTGAATCTTTGAATTTATGTAATTAACAATATTAACATAAAATATATGCATTTCGCTAATCTAACCTAACAAAAAGACAGAGCATTAGTCTTACCTAGAAGTTAGGCAAAACTAGAAAGTAATGTGCGTATTTACTTCTCATAATCAATGAACTTTTATTTTATATGGCTATTTCATACGAATAACATAACAGATCATTAACAAATATCTTAATTGACATCAAGACGTATATAATTAAGTATATATTTAATAAGTTTAAGGCTAACAATTGAAATAAAGCCTTTAGCTAGTGAACAGTGTGTTGAACACTAAATATTCTAAAATTATAAATTCTTTTCATCGTTTACGTTTTCTTAATGAACTTGAAGTGACTTTAGTAAGTGACGTTTGTACTAACTAAATATTGTGGTTATTAAAAACGTCTAATGTCTTTTCTTACCTATTTTAATACAGCAAATTTTGCAACGTGTTTTTGCTAAATGACTAATTTTAACGTTAGCCGTAGGCAAAGTTGATTCCATAATTTAATACGAATACAACGGCAACGGAAAGAACTGCCTAAAACAAAATGAGCAAACAAAAAGTCTTCACTTACGTACCATGGTGCAATAACCCTGTGTTTTTGAGCGAAAAAGCTTTTTACCAGTTTAATTCTCAAAGGTCTATTGTAGCTTCAGATTTTCATTCAATATCAAATCTACAAAACTGAAGTTCAGACGATACACCTACTTAAGTAAATAAACAGTCTTCTCACCGCACTCAATTCACATCGTTCGCACGGCTTCAAATATTTAAAATTTCAATAAGCAAATATGCTAAACAGCCACCGAGGTTCACTGAATTATTTAAATCACACAGTCACTGGCCGGAAAGTTTGAACGTTGATGTAGAGGGCTGCGGAGAGTAGAAGATGGTGTAGATGTGTGATGTCGGTGGCGGAGGAGGCCGGTGCGGGCGTGGGCGCGCCCAGGCGGGTGTTGGCGCGCACCACCTGCGACCGCCATCGGATCGTGTACAGCGGCTGCTGCCGTGACAGCGCCACAAGTCTACGGACAAAATTATCGCTTTATTATTGTTTGTCCCTTTCGGTATTATACAGTGTGTTACCGCAATACTATTTTTTAGCAATACCCTGAACATTATTTGATTCAAAGTTCTAATTTTAACCGTAATTAACTTTCTAAGAAAAGTTAATTGAGAATGTACTTCAAAATGAATCGTTAATTTGCACAATGACAGATCGTAGCCACTCTTAACGGCTTTGGCAATTAGGCAGGACGCGTTACATTGAGCGTTCGGAGGAAATAAACTTAACACTTTCATTGCGCACGAGTGCTACGCGCTACGCTCGTAGCAGATCCCGTGATTTCTCCACTTTGTAGCGAAAATGGACCTCCCACAGAGAACTCCCCTCGGGAGTTCTCCGCGCTCTAAGTGTTAACTGTACCGTCAATTTAAATATTTGTCAAATGTTAATACTTGCTTATAATGCGTATATTACCCATTTTCATAAAAGCCCGGGTCATGGTAACACATTGTAGACATATTGATAAAAGACCGAAAGGGACAAACAATAAGTATCGGCTCTTTAAGTTTGTAGACGTTTATGAATGAGGGGGTTAATATTTACCTACATTTTACTCGCGACATGTGTAGATTATTCGTCACACGTACACCGTAGGTATGTCGCGGATCTTGTTAGCGCGAGAGTGACTAATGGTTGTAAGTAGCAGACGAGTATATTTTACTTTCCTATTTTGGGGAACTTAATTTTGTTGAAGGTTTCAGTTTTACCATAAACTCACCATTTTATTTTAAATTGATTAAGTATTCATGTAGGTAGGTATCTAATGCCTTAGTAGTCTTATCTAGTAAACAACTTCTAATTAGTGTACGTTTTTTTTAATTAATGCTATTTCGTTGGTTTAAGAATGAAGCAAACCCATGAAAAAAAAATACATGTCACTAAAATTCGGACTTGGGGTATCTTAGTATAGCCAAACATTGCTATAAATATATAGCAATAATTGTACATATTTGGAGTTCAGAAACTTGTTAACTAAGGACTGATTTTTCAATCCCCAGTTAACAGTACCTGTCAAATAAATGTTAGCCCTTTTTTGACTGATGATTTTAGAAAAGGTTGGTGATAATTTTAACTAATGGATAGGTTTATTTGGCGATTGAAAAATCAGCCCTAAATAAAATAAGATAACTGAGGATGAATGGGCTCGTCTTACTAAATTACATATCAATACACGGATGAAGTTAAATCTAATTTAATAATAGAATACACCCGGTTTTTGTTACAATAATATTAACAGGAATTTACTGATCAAACTGAGTCAGGTATGTGAAAAACTTTTGAAACTTTTCTCATATAAATGAAACAGCATTTTCAATTCATCAGACTAACTGACACCGCGTGTTACCCCCATAAAAACGTGACAGAAGCAAGTATACTTACATATAAGATGTCAGTTAAGCGATATACAAAATATAAAGCAATGTTCATTAAAATTCATAATACTTTCACCTGCGTAAACTTGCCGATAACCGCAAACTAAACGAGCTCTGTAAACAACTACTTTTGCGTCTTTTACAATAAAGTGCTTACCCATGTTAAAGACTTCAGGAAAATTGTATGTACCTAGGTATCATTTATTGCGTACTTAAAGAATGGATAACTCACATGATATCAATATAGAAAAGGAACTTTTAATTTTCTAGACAAAAAGGACATATCTAACTTTTGCTTCCTTTCCAATCTACCTATTTAAATAGAAAATGTGTTATTCTTAGAATTTCTTTGAAAAATCATACGCTCGTTTTAGCAAGTGTACAATATCTGATAATAGGTACCTACATATTATCCATCCGTCATTCACCGGTCGGTTGCAAATCTATATAATATCGTCTGATATTGTCATCACAGTAAGATTAAGATCGATCTATTAAGCATAGACGTTCTGATTCAAAGTATTTGCTTCTAATATTTTCAACACGAATAGGTTCAATCGGCTTGTTTTTACACATCGTTATGCGGGATTTACGAGAGGGGCGTCGTTTGGGACGCACACCACGTCGCCGCTTAGGGTCTCTATCTAATATGCACAGAGAGTAAACCTTTGTACCAAGAAAGTGTATAAAAGCATGCTCTTTCACGAATTTGGCACGTATACCGTGAATTAAGGCCTCGGTACGTTCCTATATAACCTAGCAAATGGCCGACCTGAAAAGTGTATCTTTTAGTAAATTGTTAACATCGTACTAAAAGCCTCTTCGAAAGATTTATTTTACTTCACTATTTTTTTTTTCTTTGGTCCCCCGACTATCTACGTGCTCTAAATATTTGGACAGTATTAGTTTACTTTACTTACGCGCAAAGCTTCACAAATTTAGGTTAGGTATATTTTCTCAATGTCTGTTGATAACCGTATTTCTTCTGTCTTATTATTTGCAACTGTCTTAGGTATACATTGTACATGTTATTTTAGTAACATATACTACTTACAAAGCCTACTTACATTTATAAGCATTATTTGTTATTAGTTATTAATTACGTGGTATAAAATATTTGGCACGGGCATTTTTATTATGTTGATGATGAAAAGATTCATTTCTCAGTAAAAAAAATCGCTTGTCTAGGTATAATTGTGTTTATAAGTTACAAAGTTTCCTGTTTATATTTACCTTATGACAACAGTGTTTTGCTTGTAGGGCAGCGAGTAGGTGTGGTTCTTGTAGCGGGCGCAGAAGGTGAAGAGGCGGTCTCCAGCCGCCGCGGCCAGCCCCGAGTCACCTGCGCCGGCGCCGGCCCACTCGTGAAGCGTGATGTTCCACGACCCACAAGACTTATCCTACACGCCAAGTATAACATATTAAATTGTAACTCTAAAAGCTTTAGGGCGTTTGTGCACTACACTGACTTTTACCGTCCGGTAGTCCGGTTTTTTACGGTCCGATATGCCACCCCATTAAATGTATACAGTAGCTTGTGCACTATACGTAATTTTACCGTCCGACATTTTACTTTTCCCCATACCGGACAGTATTTTTCCGATCCGAGATGACAGCTATGAAAAACGTGTTGATGCTTGTGCACTGCGTCCGGAATTGTACTGACTTTTACCGTCCCCGATAGTCCGATTTTACAAGTCAATCATCCGTTTTTTTCATGCTACTATGCCGCACCTCCGAGTAAAAAGACGGACAAGTGCACAAGCCAATCATGCGTTTTTTTCATGCCATATCGGACCATGAAAACTCGGTCTGCCGGACAGAAAAATTCATTGTGGTGCACAATCGCCCTGAAGGTGCTACGAGTGAGCCTAATCGCCAAGGATAGATACGGGTACGAGTAAGAAAGTATTAAGTAGTGCTAGTTAGTAGGTCTGTATTAATTGGCTCGCTTCTGTTAGTGATATTGTTATGTGTTTGTGTAGCAGTGGTGGAGACGCAAGTTGCAGTGGTAGAGTCACAACACAAGAGGTTCCGTTTTCCGTGATACCTATGTGTGTGTAAGTTTCCAATCTCATATATAAATATAATAAATTAATTTTCATGCAAGATGTAAGAAGGTCATGAGGACTTATCTTGTCCTTGAATAATCTCGGGGCCTCTGGGACTATTAGGTACAACTGCGAGGAACTCATCAATGCAAATATGTGATTATGTAAGGGAACAGTCTGTTTTCGTATAATGTATGCAGATTTCGGCTTAGACCCTTACTTACCGTACTTACGAAGGTACTTGTACTTATAACTAAACGTATACATAAAATTAAGTTACGTAAGCACCTCCTGATAAATGTTAGACTTTGAGAATAAGAATCAGAATATGAAATATTTATTTGCACAAAACAATTGCTTGGTTACATTAACATTGATATTTACATTATGAACTCAGCGTGATGTCCCGCAGTGGACTACGTGAATACGTGACGCTGATTTTTGTGAACTGTTTTTGATGTATATGAAACAATCTTAATTATTTCATCTAATGAGCAGAAATTAAAGCATTTTCAATGTATAACTTTACACTTATATTGACATCATCATCGTATGATTACTCATTACGCAAATTAAGACAAGAAAAGGAATGTATCTTACCTGTTCTGAAGATATATCAATGAAAAGTTGTCTTTCAACATTTGAGTCCAGCACCCAAGTGCATTGTTGATAAAAGAACTCATTAAGGCTGCCCGTTACCGGCACATTGCGCGAAGATATCTCACCTATAGAAAAAACAGGATAATAAAACAACGCTCCAAGAAAGACAAGAAATTTTAAGGGACGCCAATATTTACGTGAACATTAATGAAATAAAAGGGCAAATGCGATGAGTTGCTACAACAGCGACGTCATAATTGGAACTTTACGGTCTTGTTCAAGGATTTTTTCAATTCAGTGTCACCCCAGGCGGCATGAAACTGGGTCGAGCCATGTAATTTTCTCGGACACGCCCCACGCCGCCGAGAACAATATCCAACGCGTTTTCCAAAACCCGAACGCGTGTCGAATGTCAAATTGAACTGTTTGTTTTTCGCTTTATGCGATTGGGGCGTCCGGAGTTCATTGGAGATAAATTGCCGATTATCTCTTACTTCCGACGAATATTTTTATCGAATTATTCGGTGTTCGGATTTCATCAGCTATGTGGTATTATTATAAGTAAAATGTGATCCCGAAATAATTCGACGCCAAAAATATTAAAACTTACCAGAGTGTGTGGTAAAGATGCGTTGTCCACACATGGCATCGTCATTGAAACTGTAGGCGGCAGCGTAATCAAACCCTCGGCTTGCGAAGGTGTAGTGCGCCACCGAGTACTCGAGGCGCAGGCTCGTCCAGCTGCGCACGACCACGGGCAGCCACGCCGCCTGCACAACACCCCACCGGTAAAACGATGATTCATTACTCGTAATTATGCCACGTGTGCGTCTAGAAATCGGTGTGACTAATGACCTTAGGGAACGCTGACTGTTCGCGGTGTAGCTGTGTAGTACGTGCACGGAGTATTGACAAATTTGCCCTGCAACTGTCTACGCAATACGCATACGTTGTCGGGTGCTAAGTAATTGAATTTTCAGGGGCGAGACTCCGGCGGTCGCCCCCGGCGCGGCGCAGCCCGGCTACTAATAACAAGGGCGGAAGGATGACACGCCGCCAGTTAGGTCATGTTTTATGACCGCCGGGACAGGGGCAGGCGTCAGCCCTTGATATTCTCGAAAATTTCAGAGCAATGTATTCTCGCAGCAATTTCATGGCAAACGTCGGCGACACCAACTCTAGATAGGGGTAAAATGCCGAATAATTAAATTACGTGTTCGCTGGACGCTCGTATTGCAGTGCATGCGAAAGCTTGGACCGCGTAACCTTTTCATGTAATTAAGATACTGTCGCAGAAAAACTGAATTAAACGGCACTTGTTTTTGTCCTACAAGGAATATTTATTTCACTACAGGGGAAGTTTTAATAAATAAATGTAAATAATCAGCCCAGACAGCCGAAGAGCCATAAACAACAAAAGAGATTAAACAAAAGGGCGAGTATTTAGTTGCGAGGCTTGAGTGGTAGGTAGAAAGCACTTCTCAGACCCGCGTATCTCGTACAGCGTTAAACACAATACTGAAATACTTACACGCTCAGTTGCTTTCTTCCGTCTCTACTAAAGTAATTTGTGTTATTACGTTCGGAAAAGTTAGGAAATAAGACGAACGAAGTTAGCAATCAGATAATTGCTATTCGATTACAGAGACTGAAACTTCGGACCGAGAAAATTAGTAAAGTGAAAGGAAGTACAGCAAATTAACAGAATGGTGGATAAGATACAAGCTGTAACAAGAGGCATCACAGCGTATAAATTTCTTTTCTCGAAAATTAAAAGGGATATATCAGGATTGAAATACCTAAATAGGCTTTGGGGTTCTCTTTTGTGGACATGTCCAACAATATTCCACGCAATGGCTGTTACATAATTAATACGAGTAGCAGTCCCTTCTGTATTTTAAATATCAACTGGGCCACCGCTGGAGTTTGCTGTAAGGCTTAGCGTACACCGTACAATAACATTACGTTCAGAGTTTGCGGCTATAGGTGAATATAACTATTCGTTTCAAATACTATCAGAATAATTAAGATTTGAACAATTTGACCAGGCGCCTATTTCTCGAAAGCTAAAGCTAGGTCTTTATCTAATTTATAGTGCTAAAAAGAGACTTCCACTTGTATTACAAGTTACAAGCTTTTGAGAAGCGGGCTCCAGATATTTCACCGTTTACTTATTAGCTGTACTTGTAGCTAATATAACCCAAATGTCTCAGTTATGACATTGGCCGTTCGAACAAAAACCAGTACAATTATTTGAAGAACCTACTTCAAACTCTTCAAAGTCGTTGCACATAATGCCATCGATCGCCTGCGACAAGGGCGATATAGTTGTGGTAGTAGTGCGGTTTTCATAACAGTCTTAATCTACGTCCACGTACATCACTCGGCAGAAGGCCGGACTCGCCTACCATCGGTGCACTCGTCTGTCCCTGTACCATACCTGTCTCATTCTAACAAGTACAGAAGTGTTCGTGAAGGCACGCTTGTAACGGGCCACAAGTATCGAAGTACCTGAAAGTCGCCGCACAGGCAGGAAAGATGAGTGCCGTCGCCCGCGACAAGCGCGACATGGTCATGGTAGTGCAGAGGGGTGCCAGCGCGGCACTCGCAGCCGGCGTCCCCGCAAGCCGTACGGCAGCCCGACCCCCCCCACCCCGCCCGCACCACCGGCTACGCTCGACCCGGCCGGCTCGGCGCTCCACATGCGCTCCAGCCGCTGTATCTGTAAATGGGAACTAATTTAATTACGCCGTGATTGACGTCCAGCAAAAATTCGTAGATTTTAGTTTTGCTTCGCTTTCGGGTTGAATGTAGCAAAATAGATCGGCTGTCAATTTGAGCGCCTCCGCTAAATTAGTGCAAGCGAGCCAACTTTATCTGTATGTCATGTGATGTCAACTGTAACTCACTAAGTAAAATTACCAACATGAAGTAGTTCGTATCACAGCTCTGAGTCGTTACTAACATGGGAGGCTGTTAGAAATAGGTACTGATAGTAATTTTGATTGTTAACTGACGATATTAATTAATAATTATGCAGATAATTAATTTACTTATTCGTGCCCTGTCACAGTGTTAACATTTTTTAGATTAGTTACGGCGAACCGCGATGGTTGATGGAGTGGTCGTAACAATTATTTCACATACATGTTTTCTATTACGTCTATTACATAAGGTACACTTACGTACCTGTGCACAATTTTCAAATTCCAAATATAAATCTTAGCTATTTTTAAACTCTCTTGATAATAAGTATTTTTGCCGATAGGACTTTTTCCCCATGTTTATAAAGAATTTGTTCTTTTCCGTAATTGGATCTATTGGTAGGGCCATCAGTTTGTTTGTTTATGAAACTTAGCCTTCGATTCTTATTATTTGTCATACATAACATATTGCTGGTAGTGTATTGTATTTTTTATTTATCTCGAAAAAGAAATGCTTTGTTCATTATTATAGATAATAGATTAGCTTTTATACACTACGGTTGTTGGCCTTGTCTTTTTATTCAAACGTCACGATGTAAAATACGGTTAAGATTTTAGTAATTCCCAGTGGAAATATGTATATCTGCATATCATTATTCCTGGTAGATGGGTTATATTGGATACGTAAGCGACATTTAGTGGCTGGCATACCAGCCAGTCAGCCACACGACCTGCCATGATTCCAGAACACTTGATGATTAGTGGAAAGAGAGTCTAGCGCCGAATCATCCATCCCGTAATATGTTTTTCACACATTGTCGCCACGCTGCGTTCTATATTATGTTCAATGCGGTCTACCCACTTACCTCAATGCGGTCTACTTACCTCAATGCGGTCTACTTAACTCAATGCGGTCTACTTACCTCAATGGTGACGCTCTGGTTAGCAGCTGGTATGAACCGGTGCGTGCAGACCAATCGCTCCTCGAGGTTCCAGAACACGTGGTGGTGGGTTGGCGCTGCCACGCCGCCGTGCGCTGGTGACGCCAGCCCGTAGTGAGTGGCCGTGCATGTCGCGTCCGGGGACGCGGTGCCCTCATGTTGCTCTGCAGAACAAGATTCATATTTCTTTCGGCACCCAAGGCGCATATGACTCATAATTTCTAATGACTATAATTTTTGACGTTTAGCTTAAACACACTCGGAAACCTCGTTTTCTGCATGTTATAGAAGGCGATAAACTTTTGATGACAGATAATATACCTACTACGGATTTTCGTTACAAAAGTGAATGAAAATTCAAAATTTTACGTGATTACATTAAGTAAGAATATTAAAACAAGGTGTACGGTCGGCTCTAATAATATGTATACGATTTTGAACCTTATGCCTTTGACATACGTTCGGAAATGTATACATATTATTAGACGTGACTGTACGAGGCGCTTTTACGATAACAATATTAAGTATCTACCTAACTAGATACCGAAGTTAGGATATACCAAGTGTACACCAAAACAATACAGTCGGAAACTAAAATACTAATTAGGTACTAACCATCATGAAACGCGAATGCACCGTCAAGAAATTCTTCATCATCAGCGCTCTGTGATGTCGCCCGCCGCACCAGAATGGTCAAATTAGCACCCTTTGATATCACCGCCTGCCGCACAAGGAACCTCCCGGAAGGGTCCCTCGCTTCCCTTACAGCTGGACCACACACTCTCAAAAGCGTCCGGTCCGTCCTATCCGACCGCTCGCCCCTCTCTCGAGAGAACTCGTGAAGTCCTTCAAAGATCTCAATATGAGATCTACAACTTTGTAACCTGTGTGCAAAAAAGTTACAGTGAGAAGAAGCCTTCAAGTTCTGTTTACGAGCTTACCAAGCTGCTAACGAGATCACGTGAAGTCTTTGAAAGTTTAATCGATGTAATGAACCGTGAGTCTTACTTTCAACGTTGAGCAAATAGCGTATACATAAGAAGCTTACTAAGTGCTCGTAGCATGAACGTTTACGTGCACATTTAATTTACCTACTATAGCACAGGCGCGTACAAAAATATCTAACTAGTTAAAATAGGTATGTGAAATCTGTGAGAGTTGGTCACCTAACGGTCAAGTATACCAAATACAATCAAAGGTTTTTCGGAATTTATATAGAAAATATCTCTTGGATAGGTAGTTCAGTGAAGGAAAAAATGTGAGAAAACCGAATTAATCTGAATAAGGGAAAATTTTTCCCCTCTGGATTTGATGTTAAGATGATATTCGCTTTCGTTTAAACCAGTGTCTACGCCAAATTTCGGAATTGAATGGACCCGGCTCTCCGAGATATGGGAAATGCCAGAAAATCCACCAAAAAAATTAAAAATGCAATATTTAGTGATGCTGTTGCTTTTGGGCCAATTTACTGTAAATAATTTAGACCAATGGATTGGTGAAGGTTCGCAGGAGAACACTGCATATGGTGTGGGTCATGGAATCTATGGGGAAACCTACATTCAAAAGTGGACGTCTTTCGGCTGATATAAAGATGAATGTGTAGGTACTGTATAATAGGGAACAGTCAGATGTACGAACCTTAAATTATAATTAAACAATGTAACTTGCACGACGTCAGTAGGCGTGCCCAGCAGGTGTATGGCGCACTGCGCGCGCCATGCGGACGCCCTAGTGTCGAAGTGTCCCGACCGCGCGCCGCCGGGACCGTAGCCGCGGACGCGCGCGCCGCACCCCACGCGCCCGCCCGTACCGCTCGAAATCTCGTTTGTCACCGAGTTGCTGTCCAAATCTAATATTCTGTCTACTGTAACCAAGAAACTAATGAGTAAACGAAATTACGCGGCGTAAATGTAACATTCTGCAAACATGCTGCTAAAATATGTACAATAGCATTAAAACGCGCGCTGTCGAACAATATCTTAAAATATTTATTGGCAAATGTAACTGACTTATAGTCTTCTATTCACTTGAGAATTTGAAACCTAAGGATACTTTATTGAATGTGTGCGAAGATCAGAAACATCGTATACAAGTTTGTAAGATTAAAAGATAGGTAGGTATCTACTACTTCGCTGTTTACGATACGATAGTGATGGTTTAATAGGTTACATGTACGATTATACGTATCACGTTCACTGACCCTATTATGACAGGTGGCTTTGTAATAAAAGCTATCTGAAACTTCACATATGCGGCACGGACAATGAACGTTAAAGATTTACAGAAATTAAAAAATATCCATATCGTTGGCCAATCTTACACAAAAAGAACTAATCCCACTGTGAGATAAATTAAAGCTTGCGAGGTGGGTTCTCAGTGAGGATACCTATATATAATAGAAAATACACTTAAATGTGTAGAAATAAACCATTACTAAGGAACATAATATGCATCCTTGTGGTGAATGCAAGGGATTCGGACACAATAAAGGACCTATTACGATATATAAAGCTACTTATTACAAATATAACTATAGTAGACTAACCGTGTGACGTATGATGCGTAAGCGCAGCCAGCGGAGGCGAGGCTACCACGGTGGGAGGCGGCGCGCTGCCGTCCGCTCCCTCCGTGAACTCCACCCGCGCGATGAACCCGTTGTAGTCATACGGCGGCACCAGCGGCCCCGAACTAAAACCACCACACTTTAAACACTCTGCCCCTGAGATGGTCACGTAACGTGAAATTATTTTAACGTTGGTATCGACATCGTAGTGGCGGCACAATACACGGCTGTCTGAGAGAGGAAGAGAGTTAAAACTAAACCAAACCTCATGTCACACTCCCCACTAATTAAATTAAAAGCACTAAAGTGTAGGTTCCTGCAATTAATTTAAAAGCTGACGCCGGAAGCAGAATTATTTCAATCAGCTAGATTGCCAACGACGACTTACTTGAATTCTAGTAATAGGTTTGGTCCGGGTTGCTCCAAAGTAGCGCTTCTCTCCGAGCAAAGCGTCGCCAGCAAAGGAGCGGAGGGCGAGTTGCCAGCCCGAAGCGTTAGGTAATCCGTGGCGCAGTGACTGCAAATAATTATTGCTGTGAAACATCCCCTACTTAAAATAAATTAAATTTAAAATAACACGACGTAACTGCAGACTCCGCGGTGCCTTTTAAAATTAAGTACGAGGCTTGCTGCCGCAGCTAACTTTGCATGCTATGCCATAATGCTTAGTGCGAAGTTGGCACTGCTAAAATTGTAGCTCTTATTTTAATCATTTAACACTCGTAGTTTATTTTGCTCTGCTCATAAATTTGTTATCTCAAAGTGGAAGCCACGCGTAGTCTCTAAAAGTGTTTTATGTGTGAATAGGATGTACGCTCTTTTGTACCCAAGTAAAACGTTTTAAAATGTTGCTCATTTAAATCTGAAATATATGTAAAATAATGTTTCTCGTTTTCTTATTTTGATATAAATGAATGCAAAATATAATAATGTAAAAAGCCAAAATGTGTCGTTTGCACAAAAGACCCGTTCACAACGCATCGGGAAACGCAGCGTCATCCCAACTGAACGGCGGCGCCCGCTACCAGAGTACCTAGAGCTTTTTAGTCGCCGTAGCATTTATCCACAAGATAACAGAACACTGTTTTCTTTGGCGGGTTTAAAGGGTGTGTTTGCTATTAATCTAAGAGCAGAGAGGAGGCAGCATCCGTGTGTATTAGTATGTGGCAAAACGTATTGCACCAAGATAGCGGTTTTATTTCTCTCCTTTCTGTTCTCTTTTGAGCATAAGTGTGTTGTAGGTGGGCGGAACATTTTGCATGCTTAAAGGATTTATTGCTCGAGAAGGCACTCAAATAGAAATTCAGCTTTATTATTCTCGTACCATTTTTATGATTTTATTAGCTGTGGGTGTATTTAGTCGATAAAATTCAATAAGAACACCAATGAAAAACATCTTATTACACGAACAGAAATGCAATCAGACAAGTAACTGTTTAGCCGAAGCTAGCTGGCTGGTACAAAGTTCCGGTATCCACAAATGCATGTTAGCATTCCCGATGAGACAACAGGGAACACATTACAGTAAACCGGGATATCGCAATCATGTGTACGCCGAGCGCGGAACGCATGCTAATAACGGAAAAGTTTTCTACCTCCGGTTCTAATTTACCAGAGATTTGCCTTGCGATATAGAGCAATCCTAGTAGGGAAAGTTAACCGAAGTACCTACCTATGACTTAAAGCATTTGATATCATGGTCAGGTTCATAATAATAAAATTATTTACAACGCCCATGTTCAGAAAATGCTATTCATGAGATTAAACTTAAGCACATATAGTGGCACTTTTCCACAATAGTGCGGAAATTATTCTTAACAGTACTTTCCTGCATGGTCTAGTTATTAGGTACCTAACTTCAGCCAAGGCAATTTTTTTCTGCATATAATACATTATAAGATGTTATATATTTGTTTCCAAACTATGTTTTATAATTACCTACAGTCCTACACCTGTTCAGAAAAAGTCCACTTTCAGCACTTAAGACTATTTAATAGTTTCTTCGGCGAGGATTACACATGAAATAAAACTATGAAAACGGATAAGCTCGCGTATATTAATTAAATAATTTAATTTAATTTAATCCCGACGTTTCGAACAATTTACAGGGTTCGTGTGTCGTCCGCAGACCACGAACCCTGTAAAGTGTTCGAAACGTCGGGATGAAGTTAAATTTAATTAATATACCTACGTGATTTTATCCGTTTTCACAGTTTTACTTAAGACTATTGTTAAATGTGTTAACAAGTTAAAGGATGCATAAAATTATACAAATTGCTTTTGGTAATAACCAGGGCTCGGATTTACCGTGCGATGGCAGCTCCGAGCCCAGATAATAACCATACCATTATACAATCAATACATGGACGGCCCCATCACCAATTTTTTTTTACTATTTAGTATCATATTTTATAGCGTGACTTACAACTACAACATACATCCTTGTCATTTCATTACTTTAGTACTCATAGGTTCCGAGTAATTCGGCAGTGACAGACAAACAGACAGACATGAATTATATAGGAGGGCAGCAGTGGAGGAGATAAGTTATAATCGAGCGTAGAATAAGTGAGATTTAATTAAATTATAAGATTACATTAGTGGCTTAAGCTAACGCGAAAGGTATCGCGGTGTCCTATCAGATCCGATGTTAGGTATCAAAAAGGCTCAGAATGAGCTTGCACTTCCGTTTTGTGCATTCGGTCGGAGTTATTGCCAAATATCGATGACGATACGCGGCGCGGGCGCAGGGCGTCTGCATACAACGTTTTGTGACGAAAGCTTCATACGCAGCAACGATGACGCGACGCAGTGACGTATGATGACGTGGCCGTGCCGTGGTGCAGTGTGCGAGGTGTACCAGGTGCGTGCCTAACACCTCCCCTCTAAGTAGAGCAACTATTTGCGAGGTTTAGTGCAAATGTTGCGGCTTTTTGTAGCTCTATGTTTTCTGGCTTACTAATGTTGATTTTCTTCGTAGTTCGATATTTCTGATATAATATGAAAGCTGCTGTACTTGCTCCAAGTAATATAATAATGTATAATGGTATTGTGGTGTGGTAAAAACTTGAGGACAAAGCTTCGTTAATTACGACAGGTTTTTCCATAGTTAGCTGCTGTTCGATAGCTTCGAGATTTTTCAGGTTGATGGAGTCCATTTTTAAGATAGCAATAGAATCTTCATGTTTACTCTCCAGAGGTATTGACATTATTCTCAGTGGTTGGCCGCGAAGTTTGTTGTTGATATTGACTACGGTAAATTGTGGAGTCTTTATAGAACAATGTTGTGGGATAGTTGCGACGTAGCTTCCTTTTAACGTAAGGTGTTGTTCTGTTTGACAGCTGGTCTTAACTTTGGTGGGAAGTGGAAATGTTATTGCATAATGCTGATCGTCCAGCTCTAGTAGAGCCTCCTTTGTCAGAGAGATAGGCGTGGTTTTACACGTTCCATCTATCTCTTGCGAGTGAATGAGTTTGTGAATACAGTCCTGTTCGGTGCGTATTTGGTGGCTGAGTTTTTGCTCGCAGATGTACCAGTCGCCGGATTTGGGGCATTCTGCCTCCATGTACACATATTCTATAGAGTTGGTTGCTATGAGGGGATAAGGAGGAATAAGGATGAGCCCGTTTTCATTCGGCAAAGGACATAGCCTATACAAGTCAAACGAGTTTTCGTAAACAATTGGTACCTTAAGAACAACAACTAAATTATTCTTAGAAAAATAAGAACCTATATTAATAAAACCATAATATTCCCTTATGTCTAAATCTAAAATTTGATTTTTTGCATAAATTTCGTGTAAAGTTTTGATCATATCTTTTAGTGCATCAGTGTTTAAAATAGAGTGGTGCACGTTACCTAGTCTACTAAAAGCTAATATATTTTCTATGCGCAGTAACTCTGTATACAAGTCGTTAATATTTTCGTTAATAATGTTGAACAATTGAGTTAAGTGTGCGTAGTCTGTCAATTTTTTATTATTCAAATTTGTGCTGTTTTGTAAGTTGGATATTTCATTATTTAAAATGTGTTGATTATTAGCCAATGTAGATAAAATATATTTTTGTTCTAAAATCCATCTTTTACATAAACTTATGTGTTCATTAAAACTTTTGGACAGTTTTTGATCATTATTTCTGAGTATTTTAATAGCATGGTCATATCTAATGGCGTCATTGTGGTCTAAATTACCGCTTATGCTTTTAATAACCGAACCTAGTGGATCTATGAGCCCTCGACGTACCCTTTTATTAGAAAAAGTACTCAACTGCGCTGAAACCTTTTCGAGTTTAGAGTACAAATGTTTTATCTGAAATTTAAAGAAGTTAGAGGTATTATTTGTCAAAGAATTACTTGCGTTAGTAAGCTGGGCACTTATCTGGTCAATGTTGTCTCGCAAGTTACCAAGGTCGATGCTTTGTAAAAATGTGTGAAAATGGGATACAACTTTGGTGGGTCCCATTCTAAATGGCAGGAGTCCGGGTCCTTTGTCATAACTTTCAAGTTGGATCTCTTGAGCTAGGGCCAGGTTGATGCATGTCCATGTCAGTAGTGGGGGCCTGTAACAATTGAGATTTTCTTATCTTTTTAAGTCTGGATTTTGGGACGGGGCCTCGCTTTTTTGACGTGTATATGTGAACGGGTAAGTTTTGTGTAACTTTATCATGTGTATACCTAGGAGCTAATTTTTGCCTGTCCGCTAAAGGGTTCCGTATGTAAATGTCTTGATCCGGAGAATAGTCAATAGCTGGATCTCTATTTTTGTTTATTCTTTCCATGTGAGATTCTCTCTGAGTCACCGAAGTATTGTAAACCAAATCGTAAACAGTTTCCATTTTATTACGATGATCGTTGATGTAATTTTGTATTAATAGCTCTGTCGTGTTTATGTCAACTGGGTCTCGTGGGTCAAAATGTCCAGTAATTAAATCAAAGGGTCTACATTTTGTCAAACTATGTATTGAGCTGTTGTAAGCTAACAGGGCGTAAGGCATTAGATGTTTCGAATGTTGGTCACGGTTTTTCAGTTTTACTATTCTTAAATGTTCTAGGATAGTTGAATGAAACCTTTCAATTAATCCATTTTCGTTTGGTGCGTGGGCTGCAATTTTATGGTGATTTACCTTGTGAACTCTTAGGAACTCAGCTAGCAATTGGTTTGAGAACTCGGTGCCTTGGTCTGTTACAAAAGTCAACGGTAGGCCATGATGCGTACAATAATTTAATAAAGTTTTTACTACACTAAGCGCAGTACCGTCGGGTAGTCGATATGCCTGCGCGTATTTAGTAAATGAGTCTATTATCGTCAAATACTTAACATTTTCGACAGTTAAAGTGTCTGCATGGATGATTTCAAACGGTTTTCTTGGAGATGGCACTACCTGAAATTGTGGACGGATTGGATTACGCTCGTACTTCGCTTGTCCACAAACAGTACACTCATTTATATACTTGGAAATGCTCTCGTGCATTTTGGGCCAGTAATATTTATGTGCTAATGCTAAATATGACTCATTGATGCCGCGGTGATTAGTTTTGCCTTCGTGGTAATTGCGAATTATTTCTTGCTGCTTTTCGTAATTATTAATATTTTCGATTTCCGATTTAACTAGTATAAGCTTCATTGATGAGTTTTGAAAAGTTTTTTGAATTAAAGGGACTATGGAATACATTTTTTCTATTGGCTGTACTAATATTGCAGTACGATATTTAGGGTTAATATGTTTAGTGATAGCGTTAACTAATTCCTGCTCTAAATTTTCCTCGTAAATTTCGATATATGTTCTTAAATGTGTCTCAAATGGTTTTGTTATAGTGTCAGAAACACGTGATTTACGGTCTAGAATGCGGAAAACTACTTGCTTTTTGAACTTATTTAATGGTTCTTCAGAAATTGGTATTTCTAAGATGGGACTTTCACCGCAAGTATGGTCTGTTTCAGTCGAGTTGTCGTCTAATTCATTGATATTAGGTATCTCGGGCGAATTGGGAATTATAGAACTTACTTCATTATGTATTTCTATTCGTGATAAAGCGTCAGCGTTAGTGTTTGATGTACCTTTTTTGTACACTACGGTAAAATCATACTCTGAGAGACGGAGGCTCCATCGGGTTATTCTTGAATTTGGCTCTTTAAAGTTCATCATCCATTGTAAAGGTTTGTGATCGGTTACTATTTTAAACTTACGGCCAAATAGGTAAGGGCGGAAATAGCGTGTAGCCCACACAATACTAAGAAGTTCGCGTTCTATGGTGCTATAGTTTTGTTCGCTAGAATTTAATGTGCGTGATGCATATGAGATAGGTTTATCAGAGCCTATTTGTCCTTGAGATAATACGGCGCCAAGGGCGACGTTAGAAGCATCGGTTCTAAGAATAAATTCTTTTGAGAAATCGGGATAAATCAATATCGGGTCATTCATAAGCAAAGTTTTACATTTTTCAAAACATTCTGTATATTCTTGGTTGATAATGATGCCTACCCCTTTTTTTAAGCACTGTGTCAATGGTTTCGTTATTCGAGCAAAGTCTGGTATGAATTTTCTATAATAGCCAAGCAAGCCTAGAAATTGTTTGATTTGTTTTGTTGTTCGTGGTAGGGGGTATTTTTCTATGGCGTAAATTTTGTCAGGGTTGGGTTTAACACCATTGGAGGTGATGACGTGTCCTAGATAGGGAGTTTCCTGTTTCATGAACTCTGACTTATCCATTTGAATTTTAAAATTGGATTCGCGTAACCTTTGAAATATTTTCTCGAGGTTGATCATATGCTCTTGAAGAGAAGTGGAAAAGACTAAAATGTCGTCCAGATATACCAAACAGATCGAATTCTGTAGGCCTTGTAGCACATTATCCATTACGCGCTGGAATGTAGACGGTGAATTTTTCATTCCCATTGGCATGCGTAAAAATTCAAAATGGCCATTTTCTACATTAAATCCGGTCTTATGGATGTCTGAGGGGTGCATCTCTACTTGGTAAAAGCCACTAGCCAAATCTAAAGTTGTAAAGTATTGGCATTTACCCAATTTGTCCAAAATGTCGCTTATGTTGGGAATTGGATACTTATCGTCAATAGTTTTAGCATTCAATTTCCGAAAATCTACGACTAATCTCCATTTTGTTTTTCCAGAAGCGTCCGATTTTTTTGGAACGATCCAGATTGGTGCACTCCACGCTGATGTTGATGGTCTTATTATTCCCTGTTCTAACATTTTAGCAATTTGAGATTTAACCTCCTGTCTATGAATATGCGGATATCTATACGTTTTAGAATAAATAGGGGCTTCGTCGGTTGTTCTAACGCGATGCTTTATCTGATTAGTAAACGTAAGGGGTTCATCCTCAACATAAAATATGTCGGCATATTTGGTACAAAGTTGTTTTAAATTGATTGCCTCCTCTGTGTTTAGATGATCTGTGCGCAATCGAGACAATACGTTATCGATACGAGATAATTGTTGTGAGTCATCATTATGATCACAGGTGGTCACCGAATTGAGTAACTCGACGCTAATCGGTTGAGTTAGCGTGAATATCATATCGCGTGAGAAATTATTGCAGATTTCGACAGTGCTTCGACAGTCGTAAATAAGGGAGTTATTAATCGCCGGGTTCCGTAACTTATATCTGCTGGCCATTGGTCAAGTAAATCCGAACCAATAAGTCCGTCGAAATAATTATGAAACTTGTATACGAAAAACTTCAACGGCTGCTCACTGTTAAATTCCGGGAAAGATGGTATCGTTACTGAGTACTTGTTGATGGTTGAAGCATGTACGTTTGTGACAACAAATGGATCGTATTGTAACGGAAATGGAGTATAAAATTGCCTGACAGCCTCTGGGCTAAGAAAACTTTTATTTGCACCTGTGTCGATTAGCATTTTTAAAGGCGGGTTATGTATCTTTATATAGGGTAACTGTTGCTGATTCTGAATATTAATTTCTATCTTGGTAAGTTTTTCATAATGTCTTGGGAAAAATTTTCGTCGTTCGAAATGTTATTCTCGTAGTCAGTTATTTGTGGCTGTTCTGTCAAGATGTCATAATTGTCAACCGGTAACTGTTCCTGGGGTTGGAGCTCATAGTTATTGTCATAGTTGTTATAGTCATAGTCAGGGTAAATTTGGGATTCGTGCATGTTTGTCTCTGCTGCGTTATTACGAAGTGCGGATTGGTTCCAGTTGTTTCTAGCGGGGGCTAGAGTGCGAGCTACAGGATGACTTACGCCACTCATGGGTTGGGGATAATTCCGTTGTTGCTGAGGAGCTTGGGTTCTCTGCGGAATCCTAAACCCTGTCGTGATATTTGAACGAGGTAGCGCTCGAAACATCTGCTGCGTCCTAGACGGGCCAGCCTGCTGTGCGTTGGACGGAGGTCTAAAATGGTTAGTATTGTTAGTAGGTTGGTGTTGTAACTGCTGCGACTGTGGCTGCGACTGCGGCTGTGGAGTCTGGTACAGCTGATGCTGTGGTTGCTGATAGTTATATAAATATGATGTCGAAGGAAAATTCTGATTTTTATTAGAATAGTAAGGTTTCTGCGCAATTTCGTAGTGCTTATTTTTATTTTGCAAATACATAACGTTAAGTTCTTTTAATGCAAATTCAAGGGCTTGTTCCATCGAGTCAGGTTTCATACACCTCATGCGAGATCCAAGAGGTTCAGACAGACCTCTTAGATATGTTTCCAATGCAAGTTTTTTGTACAACTCCCTTTTAGCGGTTATAGTTGTCTCTACAGTTTCGTGTAATTGCACATAAGTAATTATTGTGCAAAGCATGTGTTGACATTTCTCATAGAATATTTGTGGCGTGTCCTTACCTTGGGTCATTATAGATAAATCTGTGTACAGCGCAGTTTCATCTCTACGATCTGAAAAATTATTTATTAAAGACTCTTTTATCCCTGCCCAGGTGCTAGGAATTCCGTTATTTGCAAGTGTTCGCGCTGCGGAACCTGTGATTTTATTTAAGAGACCATTTAAGACTGCCAAGTTATTTAGATCATTTCCAGCACCTTGTCTTACAAACCTAGTAATTATCTGATCACATATATTTAAAAACCTGACTAACACATTAGGGTTTCCATCAAAATCTGGAACTACCTTAAGGGCTTTAAATAAATCATTCAAATCATTATTCGCCATTTCCTCTTCTTCAATAATAATATCTAAATTTCTTAACAAATCTATGCGCTCGATGCGCCGAGACCTAATACTATCCCTATCCCTCGATCGGGCAGAAAATGGGTGAAAATTTTTGGAAAGGTTGGGAATGAATACACGGGAATGCAACCAAACTATGTGTACTCACCACCACATTTCACGTTCTCTTCTCCTTATTCAAGCGCCAAGTAGATCCCCTCGTTTGTGCTGCTCCGGTTCTTCGAGTCGATGCACACGAAGATTCGTGCTCAGGACGGGATATCGATGCTAGATTTCGCCTACCGAATCGACTCAACTCACGACTGCGCCAATTATATAGGAGGGCAGCAGTGGAGGAGATAAGTTATAATCGAGCGTAGAATAAGTGAGATTTAATTAAATTATAAGATTACATTAGTGGCTTAAGCTAACGCGAAAGGTATCGCGGTGTCCTATCAGATCCGATGTTAGGTATCAAAAAGGCTCAGAATGAGCTTGCACTTCCGTTTTGTGCATTCGGTCGGAGTTATTGCCAAATATCGATGACGATACGCGGCGCGGGCGCAGGGCGTCTGCATACAACGTTTTGTGACGAAAGCTTCATACGCAGCAACGATGACGCGACGCAGTGACGTATGATGACGTGGCCGTGCCGTGGTGCAGTGTGCGAGGTGTACCAGGTGCGTGCCTAACACATGACGAATAATTATGAGGGTTCCGTTTTTGCCATTTTGGCTACGGAGCCCTAAAAACGTTGTGTTTTTGACAACAATCGGTTTGTTAGAATACCTATACGTTTTTTTTTACAATGCAATCCGTTAAATATAAATATTACTAGCAATTAAACCTGATGTACCTAAATAGTAGCCGTTTATATAACGTAAGAGAAAATCATTGGTTTTATTTCGTTAGCTAGCTCAAAAATCGAGAGCAGCCTCCAAGACTAAATTATCACATAGGGGTTGCAACGTTGAAGAAACGGAGGTGAAAAATTTCCCCGTTAATTTCATTCAACGATAGTGTTGAGCTGAGTCGTGTTCGGGGATATCCCCCAGCCTATAGGATAAGGATATAAGTAGTGATTTAAGATTTTTTTACATATTAGGCATTGCTTGTCGTGTCTTGTTTTGAAGTAGTTTATGTTAATTATATAATTACCAAACAAATGTGCGTAGTTTTAGAATGGGAATTATAATAATGTATAACACAGCATGTCAAGACATCCATTAAATTCTTGCCATTTAGATTTTTAATTTTTATGGGTACGTAAAAGCATGGATTTTTTTCAATACCTACATATCGTCGGTTGACAACGAAAACTCACTAAGTAACAAATACCTACTTGAAATAGAGATCGTATCTAAGTTCTGATTCAATACTGACATAAGAGGTTGCTAAGAGTAGTTTTTATAGTGAGTTTTGCTTGTCAGCCGACGAATGTTCCCACAAATTTATCAAAACTTTTCTTATTTTGTACTCTTACAAAGTAGAACTGCCATTTCACCAGGTTCTAAAAAAACAATTTCAAAAACCACAAAGAAGTAAAATGTTAACGCAAGTGAAAGTCAAATTACAGTAACAAATATTTACAACAATGATATTCCGATTCTGTTTCAATGTTGATATTCTCTTGATTGGGGGATAATCCCGGGAGCAGAGGAATGTCCCTGCGGCAATCACTAGTCGCATGTGAACCTTCGGCGTGGAAGGGAGATAGAACGCCGGACGTTTAATTACAGAAACGATTGTTCGCAAGCCTTTCAAAACGCGCACTGGATTTCATACGGGTGCTTGATAAAAATACTTCCGGGAGTGGGGAAGTGAATAAAACTCCGCTGGCATTTTATAACTTTGCTGCCTATTATTAATTCATAACAGCTTGTTTACTTCCAAAGGAAGTGGCTGTATATTAAAGCCGGTTATTGTTTTATAACTTTTTTCGACACATATTTGTTCGAGATAAATAAGGTAAAGGTACACTATGCCGGGATAGTACATTATGCCGTGATATTTAGATTTTTGTCGTAAAATAAGGAAACTATCATGAAACTCATGATTTAAATAAATACTTCATAAATTATAGCTCATAAACAACCGATAAACACAAGTATAAGACATACTTAATCAATTCTAAAGCAGTGAAGCTCTTCCGAATCCGTTAGTCCTAACCAAACAGTAGTTCCATAGGATCGTGTAGTCGGCGAGCGTAAGGAGGCAGTGGGAACTTCGTAAGGTTTCTCTGACATGTTGATAAGTTTATTTGGACTAAATTTGTAAAACTATTGCCTTGTAGTTATTAACCAAAGTTTTCAATTATTTTTCGTGTCAATATAAAGCATATTTTAATGAAAATAGTCTATTTGATGATTCCCGTAATTATGTTCACAAATCAGATGCAATGAACGTAATTGCGGGAGTATCACGGAATAACGGAAAATCAGACATCAATGTTTTCTTCAATCATTTATAACTGAGGCAAATTTTTTTCATAAATTTGATGCAAATGGGTATATTAATGACTAAAGATGACAGTGACGTAATTCCGGTATATGATTATTTTTAGATTTCAATGTTATTTTCAAGCCCAAAGTTAGTGCTCGTTACGTGATAAGTACGAAGTAATGGAGTACAGTATCAACAATAAATGTCTTATATTTGTGAAAACAATGCTCAAAAGATAAACATGTCCGTGTTATTCTCACAATTATTATACTACCTTCCAGTCTGAGAAGAGGTTTTCTCGATTTTTCTAATTTAAGATATATTTTCCGACTCCCGTAATAATGTACAAGAATTTTCTTCTTATGTCTGTTATTCCGGTATATGAGGAATAGTTAAAAAAATATACAAATATTAATAAAAAACATTACAGGAATAGGGGGCTATTGGTTATTAGGGTTTGTTAATTGAATAGAAGCCCTTACAGTAACAACATGACGGTTCGTAAGTCCGTCCGTTCACCCATCAGTCTGCCTGTCTATCGGTCTACGCTATAGCTCAGTTAGTAACATTCATATTTGGATTAGGGGTATTAATCATGCGCAAAAAAATAAAACGTAAATAAACCCTAAAAAATTCAATATACATGTATATCCTATATGCTATGCATGCATATATTTTAAGTATAAGATTGCTTTATCCGAACGTGTAGGTACCCAAATAGTTTCATAGGACGTAAAAAATTTGTTTTTATTTAATTTATTTTCTTTTATTTAAATTTAATTTGGATAAGTGTTTTCAATAAATAAATAGCAGGAAAAAGTCTTACAAAATCCAAGTCATTCATTAAACATTTTTTATTTTGATATTTATAATTATAAAGAGTCAAATTTACTAATCTTACAAAATTACGATATTTTTTTCTTATTATGACACGATTGTAATAATTTTTAATTCTATTATTTTAATAGAATACTTGAATAATGCGACCTTATGAGATATCACGCAATTATGTGCAACGACTCACGGAATTGAAGCATGCGCCAAATTTTACCACGCAATTACGGACAAACGAAGGGTTTAGCAAATTTGCGATCATTTCCATAATTAAAAAGCTATGGGGCAAAATAATGTCTCATATCCAGCTCATAAGACACGTCTACAAAATAAAAATGATTACACACCTAGAATTTTCGTATTTTTAAAATAACCCACAATCAAAGTCAAAAGTGCCTTAGTATACCGCAATATGGTACATTTACCTTAAGAGTGTTTTTCTCGTTTAACGCATCATTTGTATTGTCGTGCTTTAACAAAAGGCAAAGCAAAGCATTTATGTATAGAGTTATCAATTGAATGAGCAATTTGTCCGTATACCTATGTAGGTAATAAAGCACATATCCAGGTTATTTCGATAAGTCGAAATAACTATTCATTGAAATGACAACGTCACGTAACTGTCATATACAAACCCCGGATGACGGGAGCAAAAATGCGTTTGTCACTAGTGCTTAGTTAAATATCGACTTTTCTATCGACATCCATACCAATATTTTATGAATTACAAATGTATTAATCAACAGTAATTTAGGCAACCGTACGTAATCAGAGGATAATTTTGGCATTGCGATTTAAAATTGATAAACAATAATATGTCAATAATACCTAGTACCATAGCCTCGTCCTGCCCGTATACTAAATTAGAGCTTTTGAAATTGAAACCTAATGAGTTCGAAAATATAATCGCCTTTCTTTTGTTCTAAACAATCGAATATGTCCTTTATAAATCACATTGGGCAGGACGAGGTTAAGACAGTTACAAAATCGAAATTAAAGCCTAAAAAGCAGCTTGAATGTCGCTCAGAATTTCAAAGGGCACTTGTTAAGATTACTTTTACATCCTCGGCGAAATTAATCAGAAAAAATATCAGAATGTGTTGACTAAAAAAATTGGTGAATTCATATTAAAAATCTTATATATTTTTTGATATCTGGAAAAGAAGTGGAACTACTAGGGAAACATAATTAACATAATCTATAAATTTCAAATTAAAAAATCGTTCATATGATTGTCGATAGAATAGTCGATATTTAACTAAGCACTAGTGACAAACGCATTTTTGCTCCCGTCATCCGGGGTTTGTCATATAGTACGTATTTCAAAAACCGGTTTGCTCGACTTATCGGGTTTCCCCAGGCAACCCTCGATTATACTGTTTGAAACAAAATTATACTTAAAATTAATTATTAGTAGGTATAATTACAATCAATATTGTAAATGAATGATAATATCCCGTGAACATTCGGTATGTAATACAATGAACACTGGTTTTCCTCTGCCTCGCCAGTACGCCTGAAATTCAGTTGATCACGGTCCGTTAATCGCTGTTGGTTAGTGCGATTGTCCGAGAAAACGCCAGCCCATGTGTTCATATTTCTTACATACAGAAAGCGATAATTGGCCAAAATAACTGTGACTACCAGTCGTGTTAAGACTATACGTAATCGGAGAGCGTATTAAACTGGTAGAGGTCTCACTAGAGGCGACGCTAGGCTTGAACCTCGATTGCAATAAACGCCAGGAGATAGCCAACGCCGCTTCATTAGCTTCGGCAATAATGGCTACACCGTTGACCGCGTGTTAGCTTAGTGCGATTAGCTAACGATTTGAAACGTTATTAACTAACCAAATCCCTAATAAAAAGGAACTCCTAAAAATCTGCTTGTTTTGGCTGTTACTTTGGAAACCGCCATTGATATTTTTTTGAACATCTGATATTTGCTATATAATATTTATTTTAATTCGATTTCGGTGCAACCGGGATCATTTAGAATGAAGGAGTAATTCATTCTATTTGATTCCGATTGAATAACCTTACTTCACTTCATCAGCCTAAATATCTACATGTATTAGTCCACTGCCTGACAACGGGCTCTCCTTAGCCTATGCGCGTGAACGCATTAGGAGGTAAATGCCCATAGTCACCACGCTGGGCAAGCGAATTGGCGACCGCAGTAATGTTGGACACATTACTGCGGTCGCCAATTCGCATTGATGATGAGTTGATGACGCTGCTGCCCATCATCACTCTTCTATCAAAAATGGTCAGTGACACTTCAATTCCTTAGTCTGCTCTTACACCACCCGTGGGAAGAGTTCGAATGGTAACAAAATGTATTCTTACTATGGCGTCACCACACGGCCAATGAATGACCTACTATTCCTACTAAATCATTAATTTCTTTCATTGCTTTTAATGTTTTTAATAAAATACATTTCATCGAAATAATTCGGTGCCATACTCGTTTCGATATGCTGTAATTATATTTTTTATTAAACAAAACGAAGAAAACTCTAATTGTACAATTTCAACTATCCCAGAAACACAGATTAATCTAATCTATTCTCAGTATTCTCACGTTTGCCGCATCAGGCTAATGGGCTGGATACTACTTTATTCTTCATATTAGCTTAACAGTTTTCAAGCTCACCTAAAAGCTGAAGCATTATTGTTTCGTTATTAAATTAAGAACCACGTTCACGTTCACCTAATGTTATGTTATCGAGTTTCTTAGTGTTTCAAAGATTATTTCATTTAGAGGTATTTCAATGTATGAACACTGTTGTATTAATTATTCCTCCTTACTTCAATTGAAACTACAAAATGTCCATGGGCACGTTATTCGGAACGATGTGTGCAATTGATCTCTTTTTTTCCACCACGATAATGTCGTGTCGTATAATTAGGTAATTTGCTAGGTAACCATTAATCCCTTGTATGCCGGAACGTGGATCCGAACTAATAAAATAGACCAACCGGGTAGACAATAAAATCCATTCAATCGCGTACGAGAAAACTATAAGGAAAAAATATTTCCGGCACACGACAGTTTAATATTATTATTTGTAGTGAATTCGTCTCATTTTAACTGTAGTTCCTATGTTTTCGTTATGTTCCCTGTCCATTCCTCCTCTGAGATCACGCACAGAACATAGATGTGTGAGGCCACGGGTATTCGCCTTTTTATTACACTGTAAAGTTATCCTATTCGGATTAGGACAATGAACATATCCTCTGTTAACAAGAAAAACTCACTAAGTAACAAATTCCTACTTGAAATAAAGCTTGTATCTCAGTTTCGATTCAATACTGACGTAGGTACAAGATTGCTAAGAGTAGTGACAGTTTCTATAGTGAGTTTTGCTTGTCAGCCAACGATATTATATATCATATATCAACATAATAATACTCACTTTCTAGGTAAAAGAATGGACGTGAAGATGATCTTGACCCTGGTATTGACGGAGTTGGTAGCGAAGAGATAGCGGCAGCGGCGGTGCGGTGGGTACAGGCCCGGGTACCCCGGGCTCGCCAGCACGCACGGGCTCGGCCCGCGACACGACACGTCTTGGTACAGCCAGTCGCAGTCTATGCCAAATAAAATACCGACATAAATTAACTCTTAGACTATTTTGGTGTCCCAACACAAGTACAAGGTTCTATGCTACACTTAGGTAGCTTGAACATGAACATTCACATTGCCACATTGACACGTTGTTAAATGTCGCCACATTCAACCAACATTTAATTTAATTTGTTATATTAAGGAAATGATTTAACAAGGAATTATTTCATTAATTAACTAAATAAGAAAAGCGAGACAGGATTAGAGTTCCAATAGACGCAGATATATTATGTGTTGTCCTACTTAAAAAGCAATAACATTTGCTAATAAATTAAACAAAACTTGTGGAAATAAACTAGCGACATCAAATATATTAAAAACATCAACGTTCAATTCACGAGTTTGCTAGACAAGCATATATAAAGATCGCAAAATAAATAACTAATAACATTTCATCAAATAAGTTTGTAACCTATTTATCAAATATTGCTGAAAATACACGCACTAAGAAAAAGCCAAACGCTTAGACATCCCAAATTTAGAGGACGAGAGTCACGTAATATATAATTTATAAGTGAGTTCGATGTGATATCCTGCTGATACTTGGACACATAATATTTATAAACAGAAAGTGACGAGGGTCGCACCTACGTCCGGCACACTCGCGTTTAGTTCAAAGCATTTATGTATTGAGACAGTAAAAAAGTTTGTTGGAACATTTTGAATGAATAATAGCTGACAAGAATAACTCTCGAAATCCATTTCAAAATGATAAAACGAAGTCTAAAGATACTTATCACAACTTCGCAATCATTAAAGCACTTGTTAAAGATGAATAACATAAAGCGAAGTTTATGCAGTAAAAGAAGAGCTAAATGGAGTGGGAGTGCAATGGAATTAAATGGATCTGAACGACTTCGAGGAGGGAGTTGAGCGTCGCTTCTGCTCAAGTTTTGTAGTGGCGCGTACTTTCAATATTCTTTTTGCAATCCATAAGGCACTCGTCTTAGGGAAGATTGTGTACTATTTATCGAAGCTATTAAAATGTTTCATAAATGAGTAATAGTTCTAAAACTTTTATTAAAAAAAGGAAAAAAACCGTACTGATGCGGGACAACTTAATCAGCAAGCGTATACTCGTACATACAGGAGAAAACAGTTGAAAGACATACTTAGACAGTATTACAAGTCGTATCTACTACGCAACTTTTGGTATGAGAGAAATTCTGATATCGCTAGAAAAAAAGGTATACAGTGTGTGCAAGGTAATTAGTGACCCAGGAAATATTATGTATATCCCGCATCACAATATCACGTCAATTGTTCTGATTAATAAGCTGATCGAAAATACATACATTCTCAAGTTGAACTGACCTGTGAGAGGGATTCGGGAGCCGCCACTCGGATGGAAGCCCACACCCTGTGTGTTGCTGAGAGATGTGAAGCTGAAGAACGCAAGGAACTGAGACCTGTCCGTCTTCTCCGTTATCCTGTCACAACAGCAATATGTTAATGAATTCCTACTCATGAGAATTCAAAAAATGTTAATAAACAGAGAGTAAGGAGATTTTCGTAAGCAATCCGTTCGTTGTTTACACATCTTTGACAACTGCCATGCTTCATGTAGGTAGCCACACGTTATCACTCTTATTTTACACAGCAATAGAGTTTGTCGCAAAAGTCAAAGGATGTGAATGGTTATGATTTATGAGTAGTTTATACTGCTAAACAAGTTGATTACTTACTCAACCGGAATATAATATAAGTAATATATAAAAGAATCTCGTTTCCAGGTAAGGCTCTCGTTTCTAACTTGTTTCTTCGGACCTAAATGATGGCAAACTTAAGGTGCAACCTAGCGTTTGCAATCGAAGTTTTCCACTGAAAACTTTCCGGGAAGTCTACAGTTACACGAGGAAACCACAGTTAAACATTAAAAATAAAAGAAAATCAAATTACGAGTAAACAACGTACATCATTGTTGTGGCTGGCAGTTAAACTACATAAATCACAGCCGCAATGCCGGCAACTGCAAAGTGACGGCACTTGCTCAATTACCGTCCTAATGTATTACCGCAGTCGCAAATCGCGTCGGAAATGGAATTACGCGCGTCTCAAGCTATAAACTGACATCGGCGACCACAGTATACTCGTACAGTACTAGTGCCAGTACGGGTCGGCACGGCTTCGCGAGCGCGCTGGGACCGCAATTCTGAACAGAGCATTACCGGTTCCGTTGTGCCGACCTTTTGTCCCGCTGACTACCGGAACATGCGTTTCCGAAATGAACTGCAAATGCAGATAAATTTTGAAGCGCTCCAACCATTCTGCCTCGCAATAATACCGGTTAAGTGCCCATTCGCATTAGTACGAAATGTGATTAATTATTATTCGTTACGGATGTCGGACGAAAGCACTGGCTTGTCTGTTATGAGGTTATGAGTAAACCTGAAGTTATTAGCGCATCCGTAATCAAATCTAAATGTATGTAGATGCAGCGTTACCAGCTTATATTTCGAACCTTAATAGAAATATGTAGGTACACAATATGCGAATTTAGTAAAATATCAAGACACTGTCTTGTTCCTGGCAGGTAATTTATTTAAATTATACATACTCCGGATAGGGTGCTCCAGCGGGACCGATAATATGATAAGGATCAGGTTAAGAGAATCCTGTTCCAAACCACTTACTGTACGACGCGACGTAGTTACCGATTTATGAACATAATTTAACACTATCTTATTTTAAATTTATAGGCTGCTGTAATAATACGAGTATTAATATATGTCTATGATACCTAAGGTACTATTTTAATTATTATAATCTCGGCTCGTGTTGTAGTGCTTGATGATACTGCACAGGAGAGCTTGAATGAAGAACTTGGTTTTTTTTTCGATACTCCTCCTGAAGCCGCTTCTGCATCGGAGGCAGAGTCGCATCCCACGATGGTGGGATGGTCTTTTCGCCCTCATTTGGATGACGGTGATGTGAGATGTGAGAATTGTGAGGTTGTTGCAGGAAAATCTGCCAAGGGCATGACGAAAGAGTTTTGCCATGGGGCTGGCGAGATAAATGATGATGAATTTATGTTTACTGTTATAATAGTTATTAATGTTTACTCCTACCTAAATTCTAAAGTAGAAGCGCCGTGATCAGCGAAGAGTACGACGGGTGGAGTGTACCGCTCATTGGCCCCGCACAGGCGGGTCTCCGCCGGCCCACCGGCGCCCGCCGCGCGCACTGCGCTCGCGCCGCTCAGCTGCAGCCAGCCTCCTTCGCAACTATGGGATAACAGACACATATAACGTTACACGATAACGGTACATAATGGTTACTTGGATAATATATGTATTTAACATTTTGAACGTCAATAACAAATTAGTCGTATGCTGATGTGTCTACAACTTCTCCCCGACTGATTCTGTCAAAGATTCTGACAGCTTAAGTCCATATTCGTTATTTATTGGGCGTATTAAATGTTACTTATGTAATTAGGAGCACTATAAGTGTATTAATTACAATAACATTTATACAGTGGATGTGCGAGCATATGGATACGATGGGTTGTATCTACAAGAGTAGGTAACACGTTAATTATGGAACCCTAAAAACGAATATTTCATAACATTATTACAAATTTCGAAATGGGAGCCCCGCATCCGTACGTAACGTACAAACCGTTTTTGATTGACACTGTTGTCTATGAAAATATTAAATAGACTTATGTAGTACCGTCACGGTCAGGGATTGTAGAGCCATCTGTCTTTGTTCGTAATTTAGGCATATAATATAATTCGGGTAACGTAACTATAGCAACGACATCATTTGAAATATAATTATGTAATTAATATACTTACTTACAGCTAATTTATGAACAATAGTAAGTTAATACTCCTGGTTTTCGTTGTAAATTTGTTTGCAAAATTTAGATCATTTTAACGTCAACGGCACCAAACGTTCGGGGCTTGTCTATTCATTATATTATTCTCTTTGTACGGAATACATACATAGGATTTTTAATATAAACCAGCTACAATAAGTTCAGATATGCGTGTAATGTATGCAAGCAGCAAATTTAATACAGCCGTCATCCAATACAGCTTTATTTAGAAAAACTTCGAATATTGGCTTGCACTGACCCGAACAGTTCAAGTTCTGAATAATAATGAGGAATCCGTGCTCGAAATATATGGACGTATGGCGGGCGGGCTTAGTCGGTCAGTCTAAATACCTATTCAATTTGACGGGACATTGATCACAACTGCGTGCGTGTGACAGCCGCTGTCCCTTCACACTCGACTTTTTCACGTTCCGGATGATCCCTGTTTTTGAAATTCTGGATATTGGTAGTTTTTGCCTGCGGCTGATAAATAGTGAAGGAGCTCTTTCATGAATATAATATATCATGTTGGCGTAGACATGACAAAATACGTGTTGGAGAAATTATGTGGTTTTGCTGCTAGACGGTATGATCATATTGAGATGATATTCTCAAGAAACAACATTTTATAAATTTATCTTTATATAAAACGTATAATAAATCGCATGTTTTTGCGTTGTATATTTTAGATATACAGGGTGGTCCAAACCTAGACGTCAAAAAATTTTTTTTAGATTCCTCACGTCATGAGCTATCAGAATATACCCCATGTATGTTAGCCGATTTTTTGTAGTTTTCGAGTTATGAATTTTTGAAATTTTTTTTTTTGTGAAATTCTGGAATGAAGAAATTAATTAATAAAAAAAAATGTTGGGTTTTTAACTAGTTTCTTTTTGTAAAAGTATTAATACAAATAAAGCATTTACTGACAAAAAAATTTGCGTCCTCACTTTGATACAAGTAGGATAAAAAAATACGAAATTCAAAATTTTACGCTAAAAACGCATCAAAATAGCATTAAAGTACGTAAATAAAAAAAAATAAAACATATCCCAAGGAATTGTGGTGATGTAAAGACTGCCCTAGACCTTAAACCTTCGTAAAAGCAAAAAAAAAGTGATACTTAATAATGAGGATTTTTCGGAGTAATCGGTCAAATAAACTTAAAAAAAAACTTCTAAATTTTTATTCTAAAAATAAAGTGAAATTTTGTCTGTTTTGTTGTTCTTATCAATAAACAAAGACAGAAAATACCACGAAAACTCAATTTGTGTAGTTATTCAAGTAATTTTTTACTACTTTAAAATTTTAAGCTTTTTTAAGTTTATTTGACCGACTACTCCGAAAAATCCTCATTATTAAATATCACTTTTTTTTTGCTTTTACGAAGGTTTAAGGTCTAGGGCAGTCTTTACATTACCAAAAATCCCTGGGATATGTTTCATTTTTTTTATTTACGTACATTAATGATATTTTTATGCATTTTTAACGTAAAAATTTGAATTTGGTATTTTTTATCCTACTTGTATCAAAGTGAGGACGCTAATTTTTTTGTCAGTAAATGCTTTATTTGTAGTAATACTTTTACAAAAAGAAAATATTAAAAAAACCCAATAGTTTTTTTTTTTATCAATAAATTTCTTCATACTAGAATTTCTCAAAAAAATTAAAAAAAAAATTCATAACTCGTAAACTACAAAAAATCGGCTAACACACATGGGGTATATTCTGATAGCCCATGACGTAGGGAATCTAAAAAAAATTTTTTGACGTCAAGGTTTGGACCACCCTGTATATTAAATATGTCAACCATTTAGATGATAGATATTCATATCTAAAGTTGAAACTTTCTCCAAACGTTGTCCAAATAGATTACGGTCTGCATTGCTACCGGATAATTTTATTTATTATATTAACGGCCTACATATTTCACAATCTCCACAGTTAAAGCTCAGTCAGATAAAAAATAACCATATCTCTTTCTTTCACCTGGAAGAATAAAGAGAGCGTGCTATTTTTATCTGACAGATAGCTGTAACTGGAGATTGTGAAACAGGCCCTAAGTGAAATAGGGCCAGTTAAGTAACATGCATTTTGTAAACAATGTAGGTACAGTTAACTACAAACGTGTGTACCCAGTTTAATATATGAAATAATTAATTCATAAGTTTGTGCAGCTGACGGTAATTTATAAATTTAATAATACAAATTTAATTATGAAATCAGTTATTATACCTACCATGCTAGAACTGTTAGTGCAAGCGTACTCTATTCACAACGTTCACACTCCTGGCGTTTTAGACAAGTTGAACAGTATTTCAAACAGGGAACAGTTATCACAAATACCTAGAATCTCAATTATATTTTGAGACCCAATGCTATCCAATTTCAACGTTTGCTAGCCAGGCTGCTAACTTTGCTGCCATCGGGATGCCTATTCACAATTTCATAGAAATGACGACTGAATGAGATGCAAATCGATCTAGCCGAGAATTTGTCCACAGATTCAACGGCTGCTATTGAGTTACTATTAAAGTCAATCGGTGCTAGGCGGGCTTTAACGGTGCACGTATCGGTCTGTTTATAAATGGAGATCTTACAGTTCGACTGTTTTTCAATTGAACTCGAGATAAGAGAGGGGTAATTTAACAATGTTCCCGATATAAAAGGACAACTTTATCCACTATTACATCGATGTTACACGCTTGTTGCATTTGAATGTTGCAGTTACACACTAAAAGTACGAGTATCTCGATATTATTATTATGCTGCGTGGCAGGATCTGTCTGTCACGTAGCACCCTCAAGCCTCGGGTGAATGCTTGTTCAATCGATAAAAAATAGCAATTTTCAATTTCAAACAGACCTTTAACACATCGGTGAGCAGTTCTTTCGTTTTGTGAACAGTGCCTGAAATTGGATGCAATGGAATGGAGTAGGTATTTGAGATGAACAAGTTTAGTCATTTTTGTGCACAGAACAATTTTAGCTGTAGATGTAGTTTATGACGTAATTATTAGAGAGAGAAAATGTCTTGGTATTTCAATTAAGAATTTCGGATTTGCGATATTTCTCTACAGTGTATTCTTATTTTATAAAGAATTTCAATTAGTATTTAGATATTGTTCCCTGCAGCCTTTATTTTTTTGACAGCAATTTAATCAGCAACTTTGTTATTTATTGGTAAATTTCGACCGATAAAATTCCAAATTTCAAATATGCAGACACAGGACAAGGTCGAGATATAAAAGCACTTTTCACCTGAAAATCTTTTCTGCTTCCTAAGCATAACCGCGATAACCAGTTTTTAAAATGTCAATTGTTAGTTTATTGTCATACAAATAAAATTACAACTACAATAAACATTTTAAAACTAGTTATCACTTTTACGCTTATGACGCTAGTTTTATATCGCACATTTTTTGCTATTATATTATAGCTGTTACTATCAAATAATGATATTTTCATCACCGTCGCTGGAGTTACAGAAAAGTGAATGCCTATGGTGTCGGGCTTCTAACAGTCTCGACATTAATACCGTACTTATCTCTATTTAGAGAGATAAGTACGATAGGCATGTACTTATCACAGTGAGTATAAATAATAAATATCTTGGGACATCTTACACAAATCGACCTAGTCCCACGGTAAGCTCAATTAAGGCTTGTGATCTGGGTACCAAGCGACGATAAATATAATAGATAGATACATATAAATACTTAAATACATAGACAGCCACGACCAAGGAACAAATATTTGTGATAAATAAATATACAAATAATGCCCTCGCCAGGATTCGAACCCGGAACCTCCAGCTTCGTAGGCAGAGTCACTATATATACCAACTAGGCTACGGAGGCTGACTGAGTAGAAAACGTTGATAGTTCTCACCTGGTGCCATTGAACCTTCCAACGGAGACCAGCCGATAGAGCTGAAGCTCCACACGCTGGCCAGCGTCCGGCTGGAGGAAGTACGAGCACGCGCCCGGGCCCTGGATGGAGGGCGACTTGATCTGCCCGAAGGTTTTGCCAGACTTGGTCTTCAGGACCCGCGAGTCGATCGTGATGTTGCACACTGTCAAATTATAAATCAAATTATTTTCCTCAACAAATGCTGTTTCTAGCAATTTACAAAGAGATGTACCCACTTACATGCTTTACCGCTTTGTAAGAAGGTGATAAAGTAGATGTCTCTATGAAGTCCACTGTACGTCATTCTTAAATACAATGTAAAAGTAAAAGATACGTTTTGTGCACCAACGCTAATACCATACATACAGACAGGTAGCATTAAATTTGTTTAATATACTCCAATAATTTATCCTTCTCAAACGCCAGTCAAATATGGCATCTTGTTTTAGGTTACAGTCAAAAATTTATACGGTCTACCACTTTTACAGTGGTAACAAAATCGGAAAGTGGTAAATCACATTTTTTGTACATTGTACAAAAATCACATTATTTACAAAGCATGCCTGCACAATGCTGCGAGAGCTTGAAATCCCACAAGAACAACACTAAAAAGCTTGGGATATTGGCCAAGGGTTAATAATGGACCTTTATTCAAGGAAAAGGTAAACATTGCGCGAACCGGACCTTTCAATTCCCCGAGGATCAGGCTACAAACAGTGGTCCGTTTTTAAATTGTCGTTCGTTTAATCTATTTGCATTGATATAAGCAATTGGAAAAAGTCTCATTCGTGATTCTACTGGCGCGTATACCGCCGGCTCTCATCAGAATTCGATGGCACGTAATTGGAAATTAAATCAATTTTCGTTCACCAAGTTTCGTTTTGATTAGGTTTCGTTGTTGATTTGTCAATAAAATCATAGCAATGATAAGTTTACCCGAAGCGTGCTGTATTTTGCTTTAAAATAAATAACAGCTTGTTGTCTTCAGTTTTATTAGATGTAAAAATTTTTAAGAAGATTTTAACCAGTTTAAAACTAAATTATTGTCTTAATAAATTAGATTTAAATATTCATCTTATTGAATTGAGAGTTTTTCTTTTGAAACAAAGAGTATAACTAACGAAACTTACACAAATCTATGCAACGTTGTTTTAAATAATGATATAGTTGCTAATTGGGTTCAGTAGCAACAAGTTGTCGAGAACGCTGAACAGTAAAGTTATGAATAATACAACTTCCGCGGTAGGTACGCAACCTGGCTTATTCGGCCGGGAACAAAGGATTAGAACTAAATTATTAAAATCAAACTTTGCGGTACCGTCCACGTCGGTACAGTACAAAAGTCAAATATTGCGCTGTCAAGGACGTCTAGATTCCCACGGATTGTGCTACTACGGAAACCGACCATTAAAGTGACGTAAGCGATTTCCAGGTCATCAATTTTGGGCGTGATAAGTCGAAAGTGCAGGAATGGACGGGAAGATTAAAAGTGGCTGTCCGGGTTTTATTATAATTTTGTGTTAGCATTTATGGGTTTCGTGCTGAAAGTGCAAGAAAATTCGATTAGCCGAACAAAATTGTAAGTAAGAGTGATGTTGTAATTTTTTTGTTAGAAAAGTTAATCGTTGATCGGTATTTTTGTAGGATATGACCTGGCTGGTTTTATTTGTACTGCTGCCAATATTGAATTGGAAGAGTCAAGTCAAATTTAAATATTAGACAACAAACAAAAAATCGAAGTTTACCAACACCGGAAGTGGCATTTGAACCCACGTCCTCGGCTTTCGCGGCTTAGGTATTGCACGCGTTAATGCTGTTCGAACACAACGTACAACATGGCATCTGAGTAATTAAAAGTTATCAAAAACTTAACTTATAATCGGATTACATATTGGTATAAGTGTTGTTTTAACCCTTCTTGCCGCATGGACACGCACCCACCCATGTAGAGCTCGCCTAGTCCCCATTCTCGCACTATGATTACACACGACTCCTAAGTAACTGTCCATGTGTTCACTTTATTGGCACAGTATTGCTCCAAGCCGCACTGCTCGCATATCGCTGGCGCCACGTTGCCGCACGGGCACGCACCGTCGCGTACACAGCACGCGCAGTCCCCATCCAAGCATTATGTTCACACTCAACTCCTAAGTAACTGTCCATGTGTTCACTTACTATTGGCACAGTATTGCTCCAAGCCGCACTGCGCGCATCGCGCCGGCGCCACGTCGCCGCACGGGCACGCACCGTCGCGTACGCAGCACGCGCAGTCCCCATCCAAGCATTATGTTCACACTCAACTCCTAAGTAACTGTCCATGCGTTCACTTACTATTGGCACAGTATTGCTCCAAGCCGCACTGCGCGCAGCGCGCCGGCGCCACGTCGCCGCACGGGCACGCACCGTCGCGTACGCAGCACGCAGTCCCCATCCAAGCATTAAGTTCACACTCAACTCCTAAGTAACTGTCCATGTGTTCACTTACTATTGGCACAGTATTGCTCCAAGCCGCACTGCGCGCATCGCGCCGGCGCCACGTCGCCGCACGGGCACGCACCGTCGCGTACGCAGCACGCGCAGTCCCCATCCGCGCCCGAGGGGCACGCGCATCCTTTGGGCGATTGCGTCCATAGATCCACTTGACCTGTCATACAAATAAATGTCTTGAGAATTATGAGCTTGATTTGAGCAGTATTTTTTTCTGTACAGCGGTTTTCTTTACAATACAATATTCTTTATTGCACACCTCATTAAAATAATAAGGTACGTGAGGGTAAGATGGACACGTTCAGCTTTGACGCCCTGTATAAAAAAAAGGAAGTAGGAGGAAGGAATAAAAAAAAATGGGTATAAGCTTTGGTAAAATTTAAATAATATACCTACGTAACAAAAATATCCTAGCATTACAAGCCTAGCCGAGGCTCGGGTGTATGAAAACATCTACAATTAAAATTACTTACCCTATGCCCTTATTTCACAATCTACTATTTTTTTCTAGGGCTAAGCACGGCTACTCATTCGTGTCCCTATGTTATAAATGTCATAATAAAGGCTTAAAAGAAAACACTCACTGGTGGCGTCAAGAAAAATGGGTGTCCACGCGATCTGGGCAAATGCAGTGACACAAGCGGCCAGGAGCAGCAGCGACAGAGCCAGCTGCATGGTGCGCGCGAGTCACCACCCCTCCCCCCCACCGCCGTCTTCGCATTTGACACACCACCCCCTCACGCCTCACTGACACGAGCCAGAACACCGATCCGCTTCATTACACAAAAATAACTCTAAAGTCGTTTTTATTGTTATTCTCAACGCCCAAGTTTATTGCGGTTTTATTGCGAATCCTCGCAATCTTCGTTTTTCCATTTGATTGCACTGCGGGCTTAGGACGCCGTGTTGTCTGTAACAAAATTGTCAAATTCAGGACAAAATTATCGAATTGTAGTTTGGCTTTACGACAGTTTCAATAGAATCTACGTTTATCTATCATGGTATGGCATATAATACAATCAACGAAAAAAGTTCTATTAAATCAATAGTAATTCAGTTAAACCGTACAATACTTACTCATTAAGGGTCTATTAACAAAGTACATTGCCTTAGTAACTAGGGCCTGCTCCCGGTTCTTTCAGTACCGGGAATTTCCCGGTACTCCCGGTACCGAGAGGACCGGTACTGAAGATAATGTCCCGGTTCTTTCCCGGTTCTATGTTAAATAATCAAGATGCGTGTTTTTTCAGTCGTGTGTTTTCGTCTTGTGTATTAACAAATATAGAGATTATGTTTTAACTCTTATGCTGTGATCGTGTAAAGCACACGAGTGCTTTTGTGTGTGTATATTTTTTTTATATTTAAAGCAAAACATTTACACATAATATAATTAATACATAATATGGATAAAATCTATAAATATGTTACACCTCTGTAGTTAGTACGGTCAAATCGTACATAATTTTACCCTAAACTCGCAAATCAAGTAGTATCGCTGCATTTTTGGTATGTTGTTTAGACACCATAGGACAGTATAAAACCATATTTTGCAAAGGCATATTCCAAAGGCAGGAGGCCCGCTATCTAAGTTTTTCATACAAATCGCAAGTCGAGTTGCAAAGCTGCGATTTTGGTATATTATAAAGGCCTTATAGATATATACGAAAATGCATATTAAAAGAAAAACAAAAAAATAATTTGGGCATAGGACGTAAAAAACGGAAAAAAATTCGCACTTTTTTTAGTTTTTGACGTTTAACTAAAAATCTATTATCTTTTTGATACTGATTGATATGAAACTAAGAAAGAACATTAAATTTGGAAGGATTTGAGCTACGTTGTATCACCGTAAGTTATATATATTTTGAGATACGACATTTCATAAAGTGCCCTTTTATCAAAACATAAACAAATTTTAGGTTACGTTAAAGCTATTCACTAAATATTGGCAAAACGTTCGCGCTAAGAAAAAAAAATAATTGTAGATAATAACTACATTAAATTTGGAACAAATTGAGCCGATAACAATTACTGCAAGTCTTATAGTTTGGGGGTATACGAGGCTTCAAACATGCATTTATTTTCTTAACTTAATGAAGGGCACATTTTGAAATGTCGTATCTCTAAATCTATATAATTTAGGGTAATGCAAGGTAGCTCAAATCCTTTCGAATTTAATATTCTTTCTAAGTTTTCTAGCAATCAGTATCAAAAAGATAATAGTTTTTTAATTAAACGTCAAAAAGTAAAAGAAGTCCAATATTTTTTCAGTTTTTTTCGTCCTATGCCGAAATTCCTGTTTTGTTTTTCTTGTAATAAGCATTTTTGTACGTCCTTATAGGTAATGATCGTTATCAACGTCCACTTTTGGTAGCAAAGTATGGTCGACAAAAAAAACAATTAACGAAGTATATTAAACATTATATATTTTACAAATTATGAGATTTATATACATATTTATAAGAAAAAATCCAAATTATAGTGAATAAATGACTAAAATTTGTTCAACAGATTTGGCTGTCAGTCGTTCACGTCGATTGGAAAAAATCCATTTTAAATAGCTAAATGACCTTTCTACGTTGACAGAAGTCACAGGAAGGAAATTTAAGTCTTTAAAATATTGCACACTATTTTTATTCACACCTTCCGGCATATCCACCTCTTTACCTTCAATCAGCTGCTGCACAACGCTTACAGTACTGTAACCCGGGTTTTTCTTTAGGACATATTTCAGTTTAAAATAAACTTCCTTGCCCTTGGGATGTAATCTCAACTTTGCCATTTTTTTTATCAAGTCCGAGATAATTCTTAATGAACTTTTCAGTTCTAGATTTGGATCCTCCAGCAATTGAATTGACTTGGCGATAATGTCGAAGTTTGTGTCAACGAACAATAAATCTGATTTTAAATTGCGATCACGGAAAATTTTCTTGGCGTCGACAATTGTTCTTGCTTCACGTGAATCTAACGCATTGATCACAGTCCTGATTTCATTAAAATATTTGTTGTAATATGAAGCAGCATTTAACCATGTTCCCCATCTGGTTATCACTGGTCGTGGAGGAAGAGGAATGTTTGGATACATCATTCGGAATTTTTTCGTTCTAGATGGAGCTTTACGGAAAACTTTTTTTACGCAGTCTATTAATTTGTTGATTTTAGGGTAAAGACTTCTAACTTTTTCTGCGACGCGATTCAGTCCGTGTGCGAAGCATGTTACATGTGTTAAATTTGGATATTCCTGTGTAAGACATTTACCCGCCTTGAGCATGTATGATCCAGCATCAGTTACAAAAAACAGTAATTTGTCTAAGTTCTCATTATATTGATGGCCCCAAAGATCTTTAAGCGTTTCATTTACTAGCCTGGTTGTAGTTAAATAATTGGTTTCTTCTAGAACCTTTGATGCAAACAAATACATTTTTGTGCTGGTTCCATCCAATGACTGGATCAAAACGTTTGCCACTTTTTTCCCACATGAATCGGTTGTTTCATCAACGCTAAGGCAAATCGTCTTATTTTGTAGTTCCTGTCTGATTTGGTCTTTTTTTTGCTCGTAAATTTGAGGAAGATATTTCAACCTTATATTAGATTCACTGGGTAAATTGACGCTCTTTCCATATTTATTGTTTAAAATATTTTCCATAAAATTTCGAAATTTCGGGTTGTCAAGTTTTGACCACGGTATGTTACAATGAATCATGAATTCAGTCAAATCACTGTTAAACTGTTTTTGTCCATCTTTCATTTTGTGTTTTTGGTGAGAATCAGTTTTCATATGCCGGTCCAATTTAGATAAAGAGGGATGAAATGTCGAATCACACAATTTACAAAATAACTTACTGTTTTTGATTTCAAAATCAGGGTTGTCTTTTAAGTTTTTTTGTAGCTTAGAAAGACAGAATGAACCACTTATTTTATTTACATGGGATTTTGACTTTAAGTGTTTATTTATATTATGCTTTTTCCTTTTAATATTGATATTACAAACAGTACATCGCGTGGTTTTATCCGTCGTAATAAAATACGGGTATTGTGTCAAATCCATGCTGTCAATGTAAATACTGTGATCATACGTGCACTTTATGAGGACTCCACTAAAATACTTGAATATCCACTCTAGATACGATATGCATTGATTTATTTAGATAAACACGTCGCGTAATGTAATTAGATTTTCAACTACAGTTATATTTTGATGACATTTTATGTCATTTGACGTAAACTGTTTTAAAAATAAATTAGGGCGGAAAAGGTTTTGTACCGTAAGGATTTATATCTAGAGGTGTAATCTTTAGAAGTTAAATATTTATTTTATGGTTAAGATCAAAAGTAAACAACCAATTGTGTTTGTTTTTTCTGCCAACCATACTCTTTGCTACCAAAAGTGGACGTTGATAACGATCATTGCTTATAGGGCCTATATAATATACTAAAATTGCAGCTTTGCAACACGACTTGCGATTTGTATGAAAAACTTACATAGCGGGCCTACTGCCTTTTGAATTACGCGTTTTTAGTTTCAATTACAAAGTTTACTGACCTGATTTTACCCTTAAATGAAAGAATATTAATTGCGCTATAGGGTAATTATTTCATGGTTTTCGTAGCATAATTAGGTAAGGCGATATTAAACCAAAAACGTTAGTAAAACTCAACATTTTATCTAGTTTACAAAACAGGGTACTACTTGAAGTCTCGAATCTCTGAAACTATAAGACCTATGGTAATGCATGTTATCTCATCTTGTTACAAATTCATTCATCTTTAAACGTTACCTGATACATATTGTCAAAAAACGTAAGGCTTTTTTTATAAAAATCAGAAACTAAAAATAGACAGTTAATTTCACAGTTTTTCACGTATAACGCAGCTAGCACAACTTTTTTTTGCTTGCAAAATGTGGTTTTATATTGCCCTATGGTGTCTAAATAACATACCAAAAATGCAGCTTTACTACATGTTTTGCGAGTTTAATATACGATTTGACCGTACTAAGTCCTATCCACAAAAAAAGCTATCTTTAAATTATGACATTTATGATGATGACAGATGTATGGTCTTCAAACCTCTGTATGCCTGTCCACAAAAAAACTATCTTTAAATTATGACATTTTGATGTTCACCGATGTATATTAATATTAATAATATCAAATTTGATTGTTTATTAATACCTGGGGACAATATTATTTCTTGTTCAGATCAGCAAACAAACATGTTTCGCAAGAAATTAGCAGATTTCATGCAAAACAAACATAAGAATATAATTATATCTGGCACATTTTATGGATTTTTTTATTCTAAATGCAAATACGATCGTTTTGTGTTATGAAACGTACAATTGCAGTGTAGGTACATTTCAGAATCTAAACTGCCACATTCCGTATTGCGTCTCCTTTGTTTATAAATAATACATACATATGTATTTAATTCAAAACAGCCACATGTAGAAATATGACACCTTTGATTGATGGACTCGAATATATTTTTAATTCAAAAAGTTTGCAAATCCAAATACGGTAGTTTTGTTTTAGGAAAAAATCCAATTTAAGAGGATACATTTTTAAAATCTAAACCGCCACATTCCGTATTGCGACTACTTTTAATATAAAGGAACACAATATTTACATATTTATTTTATTCAAAACTGCCACATATACAAATATGGCAGTTTTCCTTGTAACATTCTTAACATAATCACTTCTTTTTTGGCTTTATGGCACTTTTTCTCAAAAATGTCATGCGTTTTTGTAAACGGTCGAGTCGCAACTGACAAAATGGTGATTTAGCATTGAAGTTAGTAACGAAAGCGTGATAGTGCAAAAAGGGTACCTGCATAATTTTGATACTTTCTAACGACAAATCGACAGGTGTCTTAGTGTCACGTAAAATATTTTAAATATTAGGTAGTGTTTATAATGTCGTTCTTGCAATAAATTATTTTTTCATGGTTTTTTAGTTGTGTCACTTTTGTTTTTAATGGACGATATACCGGGTGGCCCATTCAAATCGGTCAGTATGGGAAAGTCTGAAACTATAAGACATACGAATATTTGTT
>JALPQI010008024.1:0-59080 GCA_025490895.1 Thaumatotibia leucotreta | reverse complement strand
GTAGCATGTAGGTCATCGCGATAAAACAGGTAAGTAATAATTTACTGTTTTAAAAAACTATTAATGGTGTAATGTTAGTAGATGGTATGATAAATAAGTCTGACCTTTTAAAGTCGCAATAGCTTTACTTAGCCAATTTAAGTTTCTTTGTAGGAGATTGGGTGATTATGATATTGTTTTTATTAGATAATAAGTCAGTTGGTAGTGTTCAAATCGATATTTTCCTTTAGTAAAGATATATAAACATCAGAGTTGAGCAAATAATCCTAATACTCAGGAGAGGCCTACGTCCAGTAGTGGACTAACATAGGCTGATGATGTGATAAGAAAAATAACCTCTATTGGGTGCTATTGGCAACGTGGAAATAAGCCCTTTTGAAAACACACTCCTCAACTAGACTACTGAGGCTGATAAAGAAAATCAGTCTTGACTGAATTGTATATAAATATTCATAGACGCACTTATAAATAATAGCTGTATAATCAACCTGTCATAACTATTATGTTATTAATACCATGACTACACGAAGATGACATGCAACCGACCACACGTCAGCAACTCGACGTATAGTCAGCAACTGGCGATAATCATCTTGACATTGACAGCTTGACCTTCCGTGAACCTTATTGAAAGGAGATAGGGGCTATCAATGATCAGTAGATCGTGTTGTTATAAACATCAAATATCATCAATATCATCATACATTAATTGAATACCTTCTGTATACCTACTTTATAAAACAGTCACTGTCATTTATGGGTCAATTGCAAAAAAATACTTATGGTGGAAGTACTAGTACCCGACGCTGTAGGTACCAATACTTATTGCCTTCAACAATTTTGGTACAGTTTACGACGGAGTTGAGACCTCCTATTGTCAGCCTCCGTAGCCTAGTTGGTAGTGACCCTGCCTACGAAGCTGGAGGTTCCGGATTCGAATCCTGGCGAGGGCATTATTTGTGTATTTATTTATCACAAATATTTGTTCCTTGGTCATGGCTGTGTATGTATTTAAGTATCTATATGTATCTATCTATTATAAATATCGTCGCTTGGTACCCACACCACAAGCCTTAATTGAGCTTACCGTGGGACTAGGTCGATTTGTGTAAGATGTCCAAAGATATTTATTTATTATTTATTTATTAAGTAAATAATACTTGTATAAGGAAACCTCGCTCCTCCTTATCAAATGAATCAAATAATTATGAGGTTAAAAAAAGTCGTAAAAAAACTACACCAGCCGGCCTAGCCAAAATGCCATTCTGCTATCGCATACGATAAGCGATAAGTAATAGGGAAATGTATGCGAATGACAGATTCGTACGAAAAGCCACGTAACTGTTTCCATACAATATATTGGTCACGTGACTTATCGCTTATGGTATAAATAGTTCCACGAGAGTTGAGGTCATGCACACAATACACATCAACATATCATGTAAACACACGGGGAATTTGAAAGTAGTGTTCTTTTTTCGTACTGACAGCAAACCTAATTGCAACTGTAAGATAGACCAAAAAGTTTGTTCAAGGGATTTGCTTCAATATTTTGACGCAAGTCATTCATTCATTCCCTACATTTTTTGCAATTAGTACTTCATTTGCATGTGTGTGTAATCATTCACCTCAACTCTAGTGAAATTACCTAGTCTGCAGTAAGCCAACACAAGAAGATTCACTATGTTGACACCAAAAAGGCATGAATTCTAGGTTATCGCTATTTTATCTAATAGCAGTATTGAAATACTTTAGCTATTTGCAACTGAAGATGCATCAAGATTATCTGAACAATGCACATCATATCTTTGTTGCAATCTGCATTTAAATAAGCACTCTCTATTAGTCAATCAAATATTATGAAAATATCATTGTGTACCTACTAATGTTATACAATTTATGTATCAGTGTTGATCGATTGAATTCATCCTTGCATAATCTTAGTTTACTTTTTGAATCTGTTATGCTTTTGTTATAATAGCGGGGAATCGAAATACTTATGTAGGTACAGAGGTCTTACCGCGAATCACGAACAAAGTGTTGCCTTGCCGTGTCTCGCACTTGTGAATTTGTACGTAAGTGTGACAGGGAGACCACTTTTCGTTCGTAAAAGTATTCATAGATCTGAAAGTTCGTTGATAATTCATATACTTAAAGATGTGCATGACGTGTTCTTATGGGTCAATGCAAAAAAAAGACATTAATAAAGGCTATAAATATTGGATGTCATATACCAAAGAAAAACTTGTCATATGTTCTGTCTTTGTCATATACCAAAACGGTGCAGGCATCAGCCGCGAAAGCCGAGTACGTGGGTTCGATTCCCACCTCGGACGTTGGTGATCTTGGTCGTTTTTTCTTTGGTATATCACATCCAATATTTATAATTTATATAGTAGTACAGTCAAGAGCAAAAGTAAGTGATCACCTTGTGCTTTATCACAATGGAATAAGGTCTATAATCGAACAAGAATGATCACTTACTTTTGCTCTTGACTGTACGACCGTAAGGAAACAGTTGAAATTAATTATGTACTTAATTATTATTATGCTTAAGGCACTACGACCAATTTTCTTGTCAGAATAGCGTATCGTTTTAAAATATTCGAACACCAGAATTTGCTCTAAATTCGAAACTGCATTTTTAGCAACATTATCTAAATATGCAACACTACAATGGCCTTACCGCTATATAATTAAGGTTCAAACTCGCTTGTACAGTCTTTATTGGCCCTTCTCTTCAAAGGTCGGCGCGTGAGTTGACGACATACCCATAACAGGTACTTCTGTAGGTCTACCGCAAACCACGATTGTTGCCTCCCTGTCACACTTACGTTCGAGTCTATAAGTGCGGGAGAGAGGCAACACTTCGAGGTTCGTGTGTATAAAATCAGAATACCGCGCATCGTGCGCTCTCGTTTACTCTATCACCTAAAATATGAAGAGGAAATAAGACGGAATGGGTGAGGTTTTCGGACGGTCATGTGACCTGGATTCTCTCATAGCTGATGTTGTTGAAATAAGTAGCTAAATATTGAGACATTATGAGTAAAATTGTTCATAACTTGAGAAAATAACTTCCTTTGTACGCTTGACGTAATTTGACAATGTCGTTTCATATATTATGTGAACATTTTGAGTATTTTTCAAAAAGTTGGTACATAAATTACTAGCGCTAAATGCATGGGTGCTTGTAGCTGTTTAATGATACAGGTGTAGTGAGAAATTACTTGCCTTCGGAAACGTTCGTAAACACATGCTGTTTCAGGCAGTGTCACCGAGTCTGACTGAAGTAGCATGACAGCTATTACTGTCAGTCTCAGTGAGATAGACTGAAACAGCATGACGTTGACGAACGTTTCCGAAGACAAGTCATTTCTCACTACATCTGTACCAGATTCTATTTTTGATTGTTTATTTACAATTACAGTTAAATAGATTGCAAGTTTTTTGATTGTAAGATATTGATAATATTTTAACTACAAACGGGACTTAATCGTGTAAAATTACGTAAAATATTGGTTTGTCTTTAAAGTATGACTAATAATCGTGAAAGTTTAAATCAATATAAAATAGTTGAATATTATCACAAAAGAATTGGTAACAGAAACAACCATTTCATGATACCAGGGGCCCATTTCTTGAAAGCTTGTAACTTGTAATACAAGCGGAAGTCCTTATCTGATTAATGATGTTAGAAAGAGACTTCCACTTGTATTACAAGTAAAGGTGCATTCAGACCAAACGAACATTCGCTATTCTAACCCCACTCTACGAAATTCGATCGTTACACAAAACGTGATTGGTTGATTTCGTAGAACGGGGGATAGAACAGCGAATGCTCTTTTGGTTTGAACGCACCTTTACAAGCTTTCGAGAAACGGGCCCCAGGGATCGGAACCAGTTTTTTAGAAAAAACTCGAAATACCCCAATATTTTAAAATGTTTTATACTCTTTATGTACCTAGTCCTCAATATTTTATGCAATTAACAACATCGTATTTTTAAATTACTCCAATAACAAAGAATGTATATGCCGAAGAACGAAATTATAACCTTATTTTGTATGGATAAAAAAACCGGTATCCAATCCCAGCTTCTTACATAGAAGTGCACTGGGACATATTTTTGGGCATTTTTAGATATCTTATTTTGCCTTTAACAGTACATAAATATACCCCCACCAGGTTTTCAACCCGGGACTCCAAGCTTCGCAGGCAATATCAATGCAGCAGGCGAGCAATGTTCTAAGTGCAGCTTGCATACCGACTTACGAAAATAATCGCTCAATGTGTCATTGCTGCTTTATTATTTACCTATACATCATAATACGTCATATTGTTATGTTCACGTCACTAAAAGCAATGACCGTGCAATAACTTTTGACAGTACAATACGTCTTAGTGTCACTGTAACCTTAAAACAGGTGTAATTTGCAGGCTTCGTACTCATAGAGTACGATCGGACTAAAGACAGCTATGGAGTCGATGTTGGCATTAAATGAATTTAAATGTTTAATCATACTCATACCCTCACTATAAACCTCACTGAGTTAGAACAAACATGCATTTTTTTAATATTCTGGCTTATATCTTTACGTATGAACATAGCTAGAATGCTATTTGTACCTTAGGTTTTCCATTGCGGTGCAAAGTGGAAACGCGGCGAACGTAATGGGCAGCTGTCTGACGGGGAAGGCGCGAAGTGAGCTTAGCTAAAGGTGCAGTTAAACTAAAAGAGCATTCGCTGTTCTAACCTCCCACTCTACGAAATTCGATCGGTACACAAAACGTGATTGGTTGATTTTTTAGAACGGGCGCTAGAACAGCGAATGCTCTTTTGGTTTAAACGCACCTTAAGGGGTGTGACTGGATTTTAGGATTACTTTTAAGTACCCATTTTAATGTATCAATTTTAATTCTTATGTTTGTGTTAATAAATATCTTAATTCATTTGTACCTTTATTATAATTTAAAAAAAACATTTTGTATGATTTCACACCATTAAGCAACCACTTTCTGTGTGGAAAAAGAAAAACAATACCTTATATTAATGTCGTGTTTTTGATTACGTACCATAGCAGCAAATAACATTTAATTTAATATTTATTGTACATATTTTTAAGTTAATTATGTATCTACTTAAAAGCATTAGTCATGATGTTTACAAAGGCATTTTGGGCTAAATTGATTAATGAGAATGAGTATGAGTATTATTTAAAATATAATATTAACATCGACTCCAATCATTGCTTTAGCCTCATAGTTTGTGTTACGTTACTGAACCGTTACGCAACTTCGGATGACTTCGTGGCTTAGATCGGATACATAAATGATTGTAGTCGTAAATGGGCCGTATCGAGTGGTCTAGATTTAGAAATATACGTCTGGGAGTCAATTGTAAACGGTGAGATTTCTCGGTGAAAATGCGACTTTCTTTAACTTTTAATGGGTGGAAAGTGTTCGGAGTTTTTGCTCTTAAAGTTTAATTAAGATTCGCCTTTCTTTCGTATAGAAATTGAGATTTGTTATAATTTTGTGGTACCTAAGTACTAAAATATTAATTGCTTACGGGATTCGTTCAAGAGAGATTATATTACAGTACAGTTATATAACTGAACAATTGTTTCTGGGAAAATTAATAAAATAAAATACTTGAAGAGTTTATTTATTTGTTTTTAATATCACGGGCAATACTTTCCATATTTTTACTATCGATAGTATAAAAAATACATCCTTCATTGTTCTTGTAAGATTACCGGGTCGGTCACTCAGAACTGTAATTCAATTCAAAATTATTTAATTTGGACAAACAATTACTTAATAGTACCTACATTGTGTATTAAGGGCGGTAAATAAGAAATTGTGCCACACATAATTCATCACACCTGTGAGGCAAAAAAAGTAAATAAAACAATATATTTTCACAAAATTACTCTAAAATGGTCTAAATCATTTCTCAAAATCAGGTATAACTTAAATTCTTAGTACAGATGGTGCCTTTTTTAGGCTCTAGTGCGAGAAGTGTCATTTTACGTCAGGTCTTAAACTTCGGAGGGCCATTTGCACTAAAAAACGTCGTACGAGACACGTGCAATAAACGAAATTCGTAACTCGTGTCGATTTAAAACACTCCCTGTCGGTCGTGTTTTAAAACATCGCCACTCGTTTCGAATTTCATGTTTTTCGCACTTGTGTCGTAATGTATTATTTTATAACAGAAATCCCGGCGCGCGCCGCGCTAGTGCGACGTAATGTTTTAGGAAAATACTTGATTGCCCTAGGGCGTAATGAGGCATCTACGGCGCGCATCGCCGCAGCGCATTGGCGCACTTACCGAACAGGTGTGATGATACGCATAAAACCTAACATATCCTTTACTTTCCAACTCATGGTACGGCTATTGATTGCGACTTTGGGTTTGTCCATTAATCACGTCATACGATTTTGGCCTATTTTAGACCCCCCCATGGTGATACTTGGTGATATTTTCAGGACCCCCCCCCTAGCCGATATGACGTGTAATTTTTTGCCAACTTACGTAGTCCTTTTCATAAATCTTAAATTTTTTATTAAGCACACGTGATGGGAAAAAACTTTTCTGCAAACTACGAGGTAAATGTCCGCGAAATTTTAAAACTCAGTTCAGGATTTGACATCTGGTTATATTTTAAAAGAAGTATGCTGTTCAGCAGAGAGTAACAAAAAATTACACGTGATATGTCCGATGACCCCCCCACCCCTATGGTGATACTTGGTGATTTTTTCTTTACCCCCCTCCCCCTATACAGTATGACGTGATTAATGGACAAGCCCTTTACCATAAAAGGAAGAGTAGTATACTTAAAGCCGGTTTACACTGACGTAACGCAACTGGATCGTTATGGTAACGAAAGTGAACAATTACCGTACTACGGGGGTCAGAGGTGACGTTAGGTAACAAGAAAGGCGAATGTAATTATGGGAATACTGGAATATGGGTTCAACATCAATGCTTGCGCAAACGAAAGCTTTTTATAGGTCCGTAGCCAAAATAGAGAAATTATTATACTTAGAAAAGAAAGAAAAAACATACTTGAGTATAATATGTAAATATAAACTATATGTTTTTATTTTGATAGTCTTTATCTCAATAAGCCGTAGTAGAAGACTGTACACAAATCGACCTAGAACAACCATGACGAAGGAACAAGATATCCTCGCCGGGATTCGAACCTGCACCATCCAGTTTCATTAAAGCTACGGTGTCTGGCAACCGCAATCACCATATTCGAAACGTCGGAGGTAATTTTCAAATCCTATACGCCATTAATTCCCGTTTTCTTAAAATAATCATATCGTAGTTATTAATTTAATTCAATAAACTAACCTCTAAATATAGGAAGTGAGATTCAGCTGAAAAAACTTCTTAATCAAAAGAAACTTAATGATTTTATAATCAGTAATATTCGCACTGCCGTTATTTTGCATTAGCTATAATTGTTTCTGTTAATAGATCAATTAAGGAGATAAGTACAGACAGACAGACTAATGACGGTTTTGTTGAACAAATTGATTGATTATATCTTTAATATGTGGGACGTGGTACCTTGAGTATAAACATACAGGCAATCAATGTGACCTATGATATGAGTAACATGTGTTTGGTTGTATTGCCTAATACGATTACTAATATTTATTTTTATTAACCATCGTAATGTGTAATGTAATAAGGTCAATGCGGGTAATACCGTCTATCGGGAAAGTCCGTCTACCAACTGATTTTCATCCCTAACTCAACAATATAAGACGCATATGACGGTCTTTCCTTACAAATAAAATGTGCCGGAATTACCCACACTGACCTTATAAGTCTTTAATCTAACATGGTAACCATCACTCACATTATTAGTGAGTTGAAACTGGATATTTTCCATGTAAATGGAATTATCGAGCACCCGATAAGATTACGGCACTATTGCTAATACCATCTTCACGGGTGCTCAGTAATTCCAATGGTACATGGTAAATACATACATACATCATCAGCCTATGATAGTCCACTGCTGGACGTCGGCCTCTCCTATTAACTATATAGACGCATTAGGAGGTAAATTCCCATAATCGCCACGCTGCGCAAGCGGATTGGCGATCGCAGTAATGCGTCCACTATGATGACGCTGTTGTCCATCACCAATCTATTATCAAATAATGGTCAGTGACACTTCAATCCCTTAGTCGATTTTTACGACACCCGCAGGAGGAGTTGGGGTGGTGACAAATGTATTCTTACTGCCGTCACCACACGGCCAATAACATGGTAAATATTCTAGATAATGTGTACATCTTACAATCTTACGTTACCTACTTCTGTACAAGTTTTGAAGTTTTGTAAATTTGGTATATTTTGTTTAGGAAACTTGTTTAAAATGTGAATTAAAATACAAATACGTACATTCTCACATGTACGTAAATTTTATTGACTGCGACTTTACGTGCCAGTCAGTTACTAAAGAAAAATATCATTCTCGAGATGGACAAGATTAATTTCAATGAAGTTATACAATAAAGTATCATAATATTAGTTTAACTAGGTACTTAAATTAAATTACTTCTCTCATCTAAACTTTCCATTAACTTAATTTCCTCAAGACATTATCATAATTCATAACTTTCAACAGTTAATAAAGCAAGGTAACGATTATATATCATTAAACATGCTTACTGAAGCCATTTCCTTATCTGTTTCAATCATGACCCGATAGTCGTGTTTCGATACTTCATACTGGTACAATGTTGTTTTACGTAATAACCTGTATGGGTTATTAGTTATCTTTATGAACGTGGGAGTCTTAAGGTTCTCCGTGCGGTGACGGAGTAAGAATACAAAAATCACCGCCCCTCTCTTCCCGTGGGTGTCGTAGGAGTCGACTAAGGGAAATACTGAGTAACCAGCTTCTCAGCCGGTGGTAGGGTATTTTTACTAATACCCGCCTGGTTGGCTACCACCGTACATTCGGTGTAAACGCCCGTGAAATGACTTACCTTCGTGTTTGCCGTGTTTCGGGGTCAGCCGGTGTATTTACCAGCATCTAGCGGGCCAGCAAGGCGGTGGCAACTAACAGGTTACTGATTGTCTCCTGTTCGTTGCCGCCGCGATTTGGGTTCTACTTTTCACTTACGATCAGGTGGAGTGGAGCCACTTTGTTGTGCCAACGTTATTTTTATTGGGTCGGCAACGCGCATGTGACACCCTGAGGTTGCAGGCGCCCATAGGCTACGGTGACTGCTTTCCATCAGGCGGGCCGTATGCTTGTTTGGCACCGACGTGGTATAAAAAAAAAAAAGGTCTACCAATTAAATCACATCATCAGTTTATATCAGTTCACTGCTGGACATAATACCTCCATTACCTATGCGCTTAGACCAGTGATTGGTTATTTGGATTCTCCCCATAGTAACTTGAAAAATAAACTTTAATAGTATTACCATGTTTCTAATTCATTAAATATGTTCTTGTGTGTATAATACAACAGTGTTAAATAAAATTTTATAGTCGCACCCGTATTTTTTTTATACACGTAATTCCGCTGGGGGGAATCCAAAAAAACAATCATTGGCTTGGACGCATAAAGGTGAATTTAGACCAAACGAGCTTTCAAATAAACGAATTTCGACGAATCACGTTTGTGTAACGAACGAATTTCGTAGTCAAAGTCAAATTATTCTTTATTGAAATTGAAATAGCAACAAACTACTTCTGGTTCTAACCCTACACCACTGAGTGGGGGATAGAATGAGCGAATGTTCGTTTGGTCTAAATGCACCTTTAGGAGGTATACCCATAATCGCCACGCTGGGCAAGCGGATTGGCGATCGCAGTAGTGTGTCTAACTGTCTACTATGACGCTGCTGCCCATGATCAATCTTCAATAAATGAATGATCAGCGACACTTCAATCTCTTAGTCGACTTTTACGCCACCCACGAGAAGTTGAGATATTGGTGGCATGGTGATAAATGTATTGTTACTGCCGTCACCACGCGGTCGCCATTTTATTCATTAGTAACAAATAGTTGATTCCTTGATAGAGTTATATTTTAAGGTTTTAAAGTAAAGTTTATAAAATAGTGTAGTAGTAATACTACACTACACATGCTGAACCGGTTACTCGGAAGAGGCGGGTTCGAGTCCCGTGACAACCAGAATCTTTCGCAGTTAATTTTTGCTATGGTAAGCACATCTGTTACGACATTTTAGGATTATCCGCATTGTAAAAAAGTAACTTCAATATTAATTTGCTTAATCATAAAAACAAATTGATGTTTTCTAATCTTCGTAGTTACTTATATTATCTAAGAAAAAATCTAGCTGACTCGTATTCATTGACTGCAAGTGTAGTTAAGTTATCTTTAATTACCAAAGAAAACGTCAAAGTGACAAAATTAGAACAAATTATTATATCCTTATGAATAAAGGCATTAGTAAAGTACCTATACCTACCTTATCAAGTAATCATTATTGCTAAAGTTTTTTGTCACGATTGGTCCAAATAAAATAATATTATTACTCATGCACAATTTATTTAATTGCTAGAAATAAAAACTAGATTTATGCATCTGCTCCATATTAGACGACAGTTTTATTACGTTATTTATGATATAAACATTAACATAAATTACAGTGTTTTAGCTAGGTACAGTAATTATACGAGTATTTAATTAATTGTTTCGTAATTTTCATAAAGTAGGTACCTAAATATTCATATTACAAGCAATCTGATGATGCTTTTTTGTGCAAGGAAAATATTTATATATTTTTTTATATGAAGAAATATAATTATTTTATTCGCGGAATCTGATAGATATTTATATTGTTGAAACAGATCCTTAGTATATTATTAGTACACAATTACACATATTTTGATAGATGACCCTGAAAGCACTGTGTAAAGTACCTTATCAAACTACATCTTTTTTTTGTCATAGTCAGAAATCATAATAAACACTTCCCTAAGTGTTAAAGCCACTTAACTCATCTCACGCAATATTTACAATAAAATGAGGCACAATCGTCAGAAAAACTACGGAAACGCACGCAGTCGGAAACCGGCTTCCTTGCTGTTGTTTATTGTTTAACTAAAATAAGGAATTAATTATCACGCGTTCACTGCAAAGACCTGCAGTGTTATTCACTAAGGAAACCGCCTTGCTATCAGCGCTGTGTCAGCGCTGCGGCAGCGTCGAGCCTAAAAATGGTATTCACTAATTTACTTTGAACGACACTAGCGCTCGGCGACGAATGCGGCGTGAGCTGGAACTACACTGCGTCGAGAGTTACCGCCTATAGCTCGACGACGAGCTGTTCTATGTTAGTGAATACCGTTTTTCGCAGCGCTGCGCTCTACGTCGAAGTGAAGGCTGTCTCGTCGTCGAGCTCGTTGATGAACGCAGCGTCGAATGTGTGAATAAGAGAATAGCATAGTTGATGTGTACCCATCAGATATATCGTAACGTCCTGAGCGCTCAAAAATATCTGAACAAGCCTCTATCGTTATGACAATAAAGGCGTGTTTATATATTTTTTAACTCTCCGGACGCCACGATATATCTGATGGCGACTGTGCGTTGGTAAGTTGGGTAAATAGTGCACGCGATGTGACAGCTAGAAATTATATAGTACATTACTGCAGACAACGGGAAACCAATCTTAGCAGGCTGCAGGTATATTAAAGATAAGGTATAGAGATACCGCTGCTAAGTTTGGTTGCCAGACGAAGCAAGTATATTATTTTCTCAAACTTGCAATGAAATAAGAAATCGGCAATCGATTTCACAGTAAACAAATAAATAAGTCAAAGAACGAAACGAATGTACAACATAAAAAAAACTTACACGTAAATTCCTTCAAACTGTTTGAGGTAATCTCTTACCCGGTGACATTGACATTAGGTATGTTTTTTACGGTGAAATGCCAAGATTTTCTGTCACTTTCAGTTACTTCCGGTATATTAGTTTTTAACCCTTAACCAGGTTGTGATCTCATAGCGACCACTTAGCAAAAGATTTTTTTCTGACGAGCAAAACGTTTGTAGCGGTCACTAAATGTCATTGACGTATAGTCTAGAAACTGACAGATTTCTGAACGCACCCAAAATCGATGTGTCAGAACAAATTTCTTTGACATTTTAGTTGTCAAATTCAAAAACCGAAAAAGTGGCAGATTTTGTGTGTTGCTCCAGACAAATACTATTATTGTGTTGAAAAAAATTACGGTCAGTGCTATGTGTTGATTTATTTTGATAGTATATAAGGTAATGTAAGTGTAGTATGTCATAAATGGTCACAGTAATAGTTTTTTACTTAAAATTTTTGCTCTTAAAGTTTGTGGGCCCTATATGACCTCTGCCCGTTTCGGTTTGGTACAAGTGGTGTGTATGTGACCACTGCCCGGCTGGGCATTTATGTGAAATTTAAGGGTAAGTTCATTACTGTACACCATGTAGGTCCTCCCACTAAACATCTCAAGATGTACTGTAAGTATATAATTATAAGTTAGTTTTGAAGCGGATTTTGCTAAATAGCGTTAAAATATAAAAATAAATATCTCTTTTTCTTACTTTTATTGTGGTCTTATTGTGTTCATAATTAAATGTAAACATAACAACTACCCCTTAAAACTTCAATGTATCGCCAGCAGGGCAGTGGCCACATACGGAACACGTGGACCTCCTGGTGACGAGCACAGGGCGTATATTAACCACCGGGTTTTTTTTTGAAATAATGTTTCTAAAAAAAAAACAAGAAATTAGTTTTTTATTGACGCTATTATCTACCGAAATCAGGATAGGAAAGTGAAAAAATCGCCAGGCCTGTTTAAGGGTTAAAGCATGTTACTTTCGGTACTTTCAAGTCCTAGGACTGTTATATACTTTACCGCTATATGTTTCTCAAGATGAATTTGATTATATGGTTGCTTGGTTAGTATAGCACAAGCGTCAATTTGTAAGATCGTCCCACGATATTAATTTATTGAGTGCCTGCTACTGCGAACACCGAAGTTCGCAAATTTCGGGGATTTTTCTCTGTTACTCTTATGCCTTCGTTGGAGTGACAGAGACAAATCCCCGATATTCACGAACTTCGGTGTTCGCGATAGCAGATGAAGGAAGCTACCAAAATCTACTAACTAATGCGATTCAATTTAGGACCTAATCTGAATCGCGATGGTGTCAGTTCCATATAATAACTGTCTAAAACGGACAAGCCGAGCCTAAACTGAATCGCATTTAACAGATCATGGTAGCCCTCCAGCATTCAATAAATGAATATCGTGGGACAAGATTCTGTCTCAAAACAAATGACAACTCATCAGGATGCTTAGCCAAGTTGCCAAACGCTAACGCTTAGTAGCGTATCGTAATTTTCCCTCTCTGTCACTCTTTCATATTAGTGCGACAAAGACAGTTAGCTGCCTTTAATTTACGATTGACGATTAAGCGTTAGTAGCGATTGGCAAATTGTCTAAGCACCCAGGTCATCCTCTGACCCGTAACGTAACACTACCATAAATTCCGGTTTTCCCCGGGAGTCGGTCTTGGTGTCGGTCCGGGCGCCGACACGAGTACTTTCACTGGCTTTCACGCAAGGACAACCGCTTTCTAACCTTTGTCGAGTTCCTTGACGCTTATCCCGCCGGTAAACATTTCACACGTGTTATACCTATGCCGTGTTTGTTACTTGAATCAAATGTAAACTTTTGTTTGCGTCAGCTTTGGTTATAAGTGGTTTACTGACCGCTTCGCAGGAAGAATGTTTTACGTTTTCTGGTAAATTCCGGTAAATTCGTATCGTTCGAGAAATATAAATTGAATGTTTATTTTTACTATAATGTAGGTAGAAAGTTACCAATTTATATTTCACGAACTATACTTAAGTAACTTACTTACATGTAACTTAAAAAATACATAGCTGTATTTTTTTACAAGAATCATATCTGGGCCGCGTTTTATAAAGTTACATTTTACAATTTCGCAGTTTGCCTCTCTAATGCACGATGCACGCACATATTGGTTAGAAAGAGAGGCAAACAGCAAAATTGTTAATTGTAACTTTATAAAACGCGACCCTGGAAAGCAACACTATCGGAAGTCGACAATGCTCTAATTATTTTTTTAAATGTATAAACGTCTAGTCTTGTAAATCTTGTGATGTTTAAATATCTAAAAAAAAATTATTAGGTACTATTCTAAATATTTACATGCTTTAAATACTTTACATGCACAATGAAGAGTAACTATGTCCGTATCAAGTGTATCAACCAACCTATAGGTAGAGTGACATGGGGTAAACATATATGCAACGAGTGAGAGTATGTAATCTATTTAAGTTCAAAATGTATGTGATTGCGTGCACCTACGCATTGCGTACGATTACCTCACGTGACTGTATTCTATTTAAATATGTCATCCAAGTAACTAAATATACATCTAAAAATTCTTGGTAGATGCTTCCACAGTTAAGCTACCTACTTACTTATTTAAAGGTAAATTGAATTGTCTTGTGTAACGTTATCAGTTACCTAATTACTATTATTTTCAGTAACAATATTGCAGGCTTTACTTTTAGCCGTGCCGTAACCGGCTATTAGTTATTAACATCTTCAAATTGACCAACGTGTTTAAGGAAACTCCTCAAACCGTAGCCAAATGATTCATAAATCACGGTTGATTAGCTTTCTCCTACTTGCAAATTATGTACATCTCAAATTATACTGATTTGTATATTGCGTGAGTAATCTACGGTCTTACTCAAAAGAGTCAAAAGTCTCAGAACTGATCCAATATAACCCTTTTTCAATTCGAATAGGGCTTAAAAATAAACAAAAAAAAAAATCGTTTTCTAACTGACAGCAATGACCCGATACATTTTATGACTTATGATTGTTATGAAGATAGTAATTCGATGATTTCATGATTATATAAGAATTATATCTATTATATCTTATACCAGATCTGATTTTCCGGTACATGAAGACATTTGAATTGCGTGATGGGCATTAGTGAAATACGAGAAGTCTTTGATGTTGATGTATCGGGCATTTTGATAGCAGATTCAATTTTAAGATTGGCATGAAATTGCGGATGATTGAATGCGTAATTGTGCTTAATGCTGTCAATGTAAAGATATGATCTTTGTATCAGTGTGCGGCAATCGAATGAGGTAACAGAATTGTTATTGTTTTTTTCTTCTATTTGACGCCATTAGGAGATGTAACTTGAGAAAGGTAAAAGGTAACGGTAACATGATAACTCGAAAAAATCGAGCTGTGAGGAGCATACTCTTATTTAACTGAAGACCATTTTTAACCGACTTCAAAAAAAGGAGGAGGTTCCCAATTCGACTGATTTTTTTTTTTTTTTGTTGTATGTATGTTACCTGATATCTCCGAGAATAGTGAACCGATTCTAAAATTTATTTTTGTGATCGAACGTGTATTACCCCGAGATGGTCCCATTGGCACCAAGTTGGAGTCTGATGATGGGATCCTGGAGAAATCGAGGGATCTCTTCAAATGTTATAGGTACATGTATGGCACTTTTGGTAATTTTCATTCATTTACAAGAATTTGCATTCAGAAAGTAGGATTTGAGGAAACCAATGATGGAAACAAATCGGGAATCTTGGAGAAACCGGTTGAAGTCGGTTTTTTAAATTTATAATTTGGTGATTATTATCGGCAAAGTGTAATTCGCACAAAACTTTCTTTAGCAGCATCACTTAGTTTAAATACTTTCTTTGTCTGTATATGTTTTTCTGCTACAAAATTTATATGGTAATAGGTTCTTAGAATTGTACTTGTTTTCTCTATATTATATGTGGGTAGATATTAAGTGGGTCATTGTCATTTAGGTTATCGTCTTTTCGGTGGACATACCTAAAGTTAATGAATTCCTGTACTAATTTTGGGATAAAACAGTTGACAGTACAACTAGGTTCCCCAGTCTATAGCCCTATGCAATCAAATCGTAACATAGATGTATAAAAGCTGGTAACTTTTGACCACCGAGTGGAAAACTTTTATTTTTCCGGCTGACAATAACCCAAGTACCCCCTTATTCATAAGCGTCTCCTAACTTAGCAAGCCACTAAGTATTGTTCGTCCCTTTCGGTCTTATCAATGTCTATAAGACCGAAAAGGGCAAACTATACTTTATAAAGCTATACTTACGCGTTTTTATTGTTGATAACCATCACCACTTTATTTTCCGTTATATAAAAGCAGACGAGACTATTATGCCAGAATAGCAGACGAACATGCGTCTGCTACAAGATAACCGAAAATGACTCCACTATTTTTACGCAGTTCGTCAATAATTTGGGAATGGTAATGACTTGATTGGTGCGACAAACTAATCGCATAGAACTACCCAGACCCGAAATTAATAAGTAGTCTTGCTTTAAAAGTCCGTTTTACTTTATTCACATTGACCAGACTAAGCCCAAGTATCTAAAATTACTTAATATCGTCTCAGGTCATTCGTATCAGTCACTTAAGTCATGCATCACAGAACATGAAAGAAAATGAATGAACATACCTATTACCTAGTCTTGCATCAAGACTGGTAATGTAAATAAAGATTATGTCAGCGTTCTATCGTTTTGTAAGGCGCAAGTGGTTTCGTACGTTGTTATAATAAGACGAGTATAAGGCGTTACTGAAATGTGATTGTAATCGGAGCATGATGGTAATTTTGAGAGCAAAACGAAGTACACTCATCCAAATGGAACCTTAGCTCACTCTACAAGCATGTTAATTGACAAGTAGTAAGATATTTCTTACAATCTGATTTATCACGTTATTTGGATACAGTTCTCAAATGACCTAGGGTTCCAATGGATTAGTAGTACCTACATGTAAGAATAGTAGATTGTGTCACAAGGGATCAAAATGATATATTTCCGGCGTGGGCGTATATTGTATCCTGAATGGAGCGACGGATTCGACGGATTCAACAAGGATTCTAAAGTGGAATCCTGAGCCTAATGAAGGATTCAAGCGTTAACGCCCAAGACCAAATAATTTTGATACTGTGTGACATATACTGCTTTTCACACCACCTATGAGAAAAATAAAAGATATATCACATATTTAATATTTATTGAAATAATCGATTCTGAAGAATTTTTATCAATTATGAACGTACTGTTTATTTTCATATTTCATTGTTATTTTTTAGGCTGGCGATAGAAAGTTCTTGAACAGAAAAGTGCCACTTTGATCCCTCATAGCAGGGGAGAAAAGACCCGAATATTCGAATAGGTGGTGTGAAAAATCTTAGCTCTGCTGTACATTTTTTCCCTTTACAAACAAAATATGTGAAGACAAACGAATTTCAAATGCATTTTGGAGTTGTGAGGCTTATCGTTTTATGACACTTGTCAAGTTCAGCAATGTTTGTTTCACTTTAATGTTTTTATGATATTATTCATTTTTAATATGTGGTTGTGTTCATGCGTATATACATGTAGGAAGTAAAGACGTAAATTATGATACCTACTGTATTAACAAAGTAACTGAGTAATTTAATGACATTTTTATACTTTATAATGTATATGTTTAAAAATCATTAGTTACATTTATTGAAACCATTTATTTCCTGAAAATCAAAGTGTTATTCACTTCCTTATTAATTTATTGGTTTGTGACACTCGCAATTAAGTCAACAATTCAGTTCTAACTATAAGCCCGTACATAGACGTAGTCGGTCGGAAAATATTCATGAAGTTGTTAGGTGAGGTCGACGGCTTTCGAAGTACGAATGCTGAGCAAGAATCTTGGCAGCGACATTGTACAACCACCAGAAATATCGAGGCGGCCACGGTGTTCATAAATATCTGGACATGACCTCTAACACCTTGATAATAGAGGCTAGTGGCCTATACCACAAAACTTTACAAGCGTACAACTCTACAAAATTGTATCAATTCCCATACAAAAAGTTGTCAATTTTGTAGAATTGTACGCTTGTAAAGTTTTGTGGTATCCCTATGCCAGGCCTACTGCCGCAAAAATCGAAATTCGTAAATTTCGAGGATTTTTCTGGTACTCCAACGAAGGCGCTCATTAGAGTTAGAGAGATAAATCCTCGAAATTTGCTGAGTTTGAGAATGGTTCTGTCAGAATACCGATGAACTTCTAAGTGGTGTAAACGAATTACTGTTAATCCAAAGAACATGTGATAGGACATAGAGACAACACGAAACGTCAACGTCGAAAAGGGTGACATTTACTTTTCTGTGATATTCGTATTATCCAGATTAACCCATCGAATCCCAGGCATTTGGATTTGCTTATGTATGTACTTACGTCATCATATGATGACGCTGGGGCTCAAAGGGTTAAGCCGCATCGATTGATACGTGGTCTATTTTCTTTTAGAAGGCTTAAATTCGTTAAAAAAAGCCATATAAAAACTGAGAAAAATTAAATATAAATAGCCAACTTGCGCGTGCACAAGATATGTTAATCAATTAAAAACTAGAGCGGCACTCCTCTTAAACCAACACTGCAAAGCAAAAGTAACTAAACCCTTAAGACAAAGGAATAAGGTTCAAAGTAAATATGCCAATTTTACTATTGATAGTACAGGCCACATGTGGCCTCGATATGTCCTTTCCCTCGGCCCTAGATATTATCATGTATTAGATTGTACATGACAGATTTCTGCCGGTTTACTGTTTAACACACTTGGTAAGGTTACTGAGGTTATCAATTTATCACATGCTGGTGAACCAGTATTTATATAAACGACTAGAATAACATAGATTATAAAGTTTCAAGCAGGCACTATGTGTAACAATCTGCAATCATAGTTTATACGACCTACTACTTCTTAAACTTTAAGTAAGTGTGTACCTAACACTTTATGTTGTAAGCATTATTTAGATTATTATAAGCACAACAATAGTATAAACGAGTGTATTAATGACACTTTTAAGGAACAATTTTATGCTTTTTATGTAATTACGTCAGTAAAAAATACATAATTCATAAATTATATTAATAATTAAAAATTACAGGTCATATAGGTAGTGTAACTGTGTTGGCCGTGTGGTGACGCGACGGCAGTACTCGTAAGAAAAGTAACTAAACCCTAGAGGTCATTCTCTGAAAGTTTGCCTGCGGTTTAATGGACGCGTCCCATACAAAATGTATGACAAGGGTCGTGGCAAGTAGAGCCAACCGCAGGCAAATTTTTAGAGAATGACCCTTAACAGGTAAGACTGAAAAAAATTCTGGATAGATTTAAGTCTCAACGCGATCCTGTACTAGTACATAAACTGTGAAGAAAAAAATACAAAAAGACAGTGTTATAAGGTTTTTGAGAACGGTGCCCTATAGGGTTAAGGTCAAACTTAAAATAATTCACTAATATCCCTGACATCTTGACACTTGCAAGCACAAGCATGCCCTGACGGTAGTCAACATGGCTAAATTACTGCACAATACTGAGCTAGCATGAATGAGATACGATCTTAATGCATTGCGCTTGCTTCCATCCAACTCGATTGTATCATTGATAATGTATTCCCATTTTTAACGAGCAAGAGTCGACCAGAGGAATATACTATAAAACTGTTGAACATAGGCCTCCCCCAAAGATTGCCTCAATGACTGGTCCTGCGCCTCCCGCATCCCGCGGACTCCTGCGACCAGGTCATCAGTCCACCCTACCCACGCTGCACCTTCCGGTACGTAGCCGCCACCTGAGAACCGTACCAGAAGATTTTTTTTCTAGAAACTTAGAGTTAAATCTTGCAAAAATTACCACTTTTCTATGGGAATAAACACTGTGCTAGTTATTGTTATAGACTATACGACAGTAGCCAAAATGTGATTTTTATTCTACGTTTTCTTAATTAGAATAGTTCCAAAGGATCACCATTATTTTGGTTAGGTACACCTCCTATAAAATAATGCAATTCACCTATGCTTGTTAGGCAATCGTAATAGTGTAAGTAAACATTCGATTCGATAGTCATCAGATACCAATAAAGGGCGTTATCTCGTATGGTTGGTAATTAAGAAACGATTTCGATCAATGGATTAAGGCTTGTTCACGAAATAAAGTAGCCACTGCCGTATATATTTTTTTAAACCATACTTTTACATGGATGTTAATAAACTTAGACAATTTGCCAATCGCTAGTGCTTCATCCTCAATCGTAAGCGAAAGGCAGCTAATTGTCTTTGTCGCACTAATATCAAAGAGTGACAGAGAGGGAAAACTACGATACGCTACTAAGCGCTAGCGATTGGCAACTTGGCTAAGCAAAAGCATCCAGCTCTTTGCCTTTCTTCTCGGAAGCTGTGATATTTATATAAATTTGTGGACTAAACGTCAGGATAATATTAAACATACCTAAGTTTATGCGACTAAGACCCGTTTGTAGTTAAAATATGAGTGATAATCGTGAAAGTTTAAATGAATACATGTCTGATGCTAACTGAACATTGCACAATGTTTAAATACAACTCGCAGATGATACATTTCGCCTTTAACAATGACAGGCGATCAGCGTTACCTTTTGTTTACACTCGAAGTTCGTGCGACCGTTGCGTAACCACGGAAATGTATGGTTGGCCAATGACCGGCTATATGGGTTAATCGTTTGCTAATCGGTTGTAGTCAAAATTTAGAACCTTCGTTTGAGCTTGAAATTCAGATTTTAACTGTTTGAAAGATAGGTGGCAATAGGACTGGATTTCAATCAATTCTAGGCATGATTCAAATCCGCTTTAGAAAAAAATCATCCCCACTTTACTACTACGAGTAGTTAGTACCTCCCCTACACGTAAAGTGGGGATATTTTTTTTATTTTGCTATTATCCTATAGTGTGGGGTATCGTTAGATAGGTCTTCAAACAAAAAGAGCCCCAAAAGAAAGTTTTTTCTTCGCTCCAGAAGAAAAGAAAATGTGTCCCCCGTCCTTTTGATCCGTGTGGATCCGAAAAATATGAAAAGAAAAACATAAATAGTGAACTTGTAGAATACTTTAAAATGAACTGTTTCGAACATAAAGCCGTTTTTGAATAACTACGGAACCCTATTGAGCATGGCCCGACATGTGCTTGGTCCGTTTTTTGACAAATTATTATTACAGAGTGTTTTCGGAATTTTAAGGCGCGTAATATATGTACATGGGCGTCTTGCAAACAGATGCCTTAAATTTCCGTAAAAACCCTAATTTAAGAAACAAACAAAATATGAAGTGACATTGACTTGAGTGAGACTTCGGCCTCCTCCGTCTTTAGCATCGTTCATAAAAATTCACACATTTTAAAGAACCATAATGGCATTTTCAAAAACCTTATTTCGTTGACATAAAGTCTAGTTTAGCTTCGGTCAATAACTATTTCATTATAGTTTTTATGCTACGCTTTTTAAGGCGCGATTTGTTGCTAAAAATTGTTAACTTGAAAGTCGTGAATCTTATACCGTTGTGATAAAGTTCATTTTGTTTGATACTGTAAGCAAATGTAACGGTTTTGTTATTGTTTTCAGAATGCATTTTTTTATGTTCGTGACGTTATGTAAGGCGCGTAACATTGCTGTAATTTTTAGCTTAGTGTGAATTCTGTTGACATTTTCATGACTATTTTTTAGGTTTGTAATAGGAGTGTTAAATGGGCCATTTTTTTCCAAGTTTCCCCCCCGGCTTTTTTATAACGTATTAGGTATGTTTTTGATTTTTACTCGGAATCGTGAGCTCTTTCATTTTTAATAGGAGTTTTTTTGTCGGTATGGAGCAGAATTTTATTAATATACTCGATATAATCAGTAAATATTATTTCATAAAGGTGCATCCAAACCAAAAGAGCATTCGCTATTCTAACCCCCCCACTCTACGAAATTCGATCGTTACTCAAAACGTGATTGGTTGATTTCGTAGAACGGGGGATAGAACAGCGAATGCTCTTTTGGTTTGAATGCACCTTAAGAAACAAATTATTACAGAACAACCACAAATCCTCACTATTACTAAGTACCTAAAAGGTCCTGCTTAGCTATAACGCTTCCAATTTCGATACTAACCAATCCATCCCATCCATTGCGTAACATCCATCGACTTAAGCATCGACACTTCTCAATCAGCATGCATTGTAGGTACGCTGCCTAACACAATAGATCGCCGACGGCATGATTAACTATTACTAATTATTTGACATCGATTATAATTCGGTCGTTTGGAACAAAAGAGCGTCAAGTAATTGTCAAATGTAATTATAAATAATAAATAAATAACTAAATAAATATCTTGGGACATCTTACACAAATCAACCTTGTCCCACGGTAAGCTCAATTAAGGCTTGTGATGTGGGTACCAGGCGACGATATATATAATAGATAGATACATATAGATACTTAGATACATACACAGCCACGACCAAGGAACAAACATTTGTGATAAATAAATGCACAAAGAATGCCCTCGCCGGGATTCGAACCCGGAACCTCCAGCTTCGTAGGCAGGGTCACTACCAACTAGGCTACAGAGGCTGACCTGAGAGAATGATAGACTACAGTATGAAATATTTGGGAAGGTGGGAAAATTAATTGCATGCAAAAACTACGCAAGTAATTATAGCAGGTTACACTAATTAACTACACGTTCTGTATCGCGGAAGAGCAAAGTAATATTGTTCATCCTTTTTTATATGATAAGGGTAAGAATGGGTTTTAAAAAGCCTTCATGAACTGAAAATAGTGAATTTTGTACACGATTATCTCAATGGAACTTATTGCGCTTTGTAACAGAATAATCACCAAAATAACAAATAAAAAGTTGGTTGAAGGAATAATTAAACGAATCATTACTTGCAATTTAGAGGAGGGGGTTAGAACAGCGAATGCTCTTTTGGTCTGCACGCACCTTCGCACCTTAAGGTGCGCTTAAACCAAAAGAGCATTCGCTGTTCTAACTTCCCACTCTACGAAATTCGATCTGTACACAAAACGTGATTGGTTGATTTCGTATAGCGGGGGATAGAACAGCGAATGCTTTTTTGGTTTGAACGCACCTTAAAGGGAGGCCGGATCCAGAAAAGTACCAGTACCGTCGAGTTTCGTGTCTTCGCCTAGGATACCTATCTTCGCCTAGTGAAAAAGATTCCGCATTAAGTAATTTTAGAGTAGTGTGGACAGAAAATTACTAAATAGCAATTTAGAAAAACATGTACTTTGCTACGTGACAGTCTGCTCTAAAAATAAGGCGGGAATTTCAACTTTTCACACTAGGCGAAGATAGGTATCCTAGGCGAAGACACGTGACTGGACGGTACTAGCCGAAGGTTGGGCATGCAGCCAGTAACCAGCTTCCCGGGTTCCGACCGCCAAGAGTCTTGCACGAAAAAAATTGAATCGTGGCGCCTAATAAAACAAGTGTATCATTGTGCAAACAACACTATAATGGCTATCATTAGTGAATGACCATTTTCACGGGCAGGCGATTTGTCAATCGCGACCTTTACAGTAATTGATATTTTATGTCCCATCATCGATCATCGGATAATTGATCGCTCTAATCTGGATCATCATATGATTTATAATATGATAGATCATTATTGTTTGGATTACATGTGAATATATTTTTAAGTTCAAGGTCGCACGACGTAAATGGGTCCTGTTCGCGGTGTTATCTCTCTGTCACGCGTACGTACGAATTCACAAGTACAAGAGAGAGGCTACAAGTCGATCCTGGTTTACGGTAGGCCCTCTGTAAATCTGCGAATTTAAAATTTCGAGCATCTTTCTCAATCACTCCAATGAAGTCGGCATCAGTGTCAGAGAGACGAAGAGATGCTTGAAATTAACCATTTTCGAAGGTAGCGGACCTACTTCGAGCGAATGCATATTTTGATAAATAAATAGTCGCTTAATCCTCATGATGATGACGATGCTGCTCGTCATCAATCTTCAATAAATCAATGTTGGCGCTTCAATCCTTTAGGCGACACCTACGGGAAGAGTTAGGGTGGTGACATCATCATCATCATCATCATCATCAGCCTATGATAGTCCACTGCTGGACGTAGGCCTCTCTTAATAACTATGCGTACAGACGCATTAGGAGGTAAATGCCCATAATCGCCACGCTGGGCAAGCGAATTGGCGATCGCAGTAATGTGTCCACTATGATAACGCTGCTGCCCATCATCAATTTTTTATCAAATATGGTCAGTGACACTTCAATCCCTTAGTCGACTCTTACGACACCCGCAGGAGGAGTTGGGGGTGGTGACATATGTATTCGTAATGCCGTCACCACGCGGCGGAAGACATATTACCTACCTGCACAATTATTTTTTTTCATATTTCATTGCAACACGTCTCTGACTATTTGCATGACTATCTCACCTAAAAGTAAATACCCTTGAGCAATAATATATCTACAACACCTCCACATATAAGCTACTGGTCTTTGATCGTTCTTTCTTTCATTGATTTATTAACTAGAGATCCAATTAGCCCTGAGTCGTGATGCGAAGAAATCATTGCGCTCCAGTTACTCGATCATTAAATCATTACAGATCAATGTAACATCACGCAATCAGATCGATAATCGAAAATATAATACAAGTTAAATGATCTCAGGTTTGCAACTGGCAGAATTGATTTAATCAATCTTTACTACAGTTATGAGTTTACTTATATGTAGAACCGATGACCATTGGGGTGGAAAGTATCAGAAGGTGCAACGTGGGTACGTATAGGTCCTCCACAAAGTGTAATAATCGCAATGCTGAGCAAACGGATTGGCTGCTGCCCATCATCAATCTCCAATAAAACGAGTGGTAGTGACACTTTAAATCCCTTCGTCGACTCTTATAACACCAATGGGAAGAGTTGAGATGGTGACAAATGTGTTCTTACTAACGTCACCGGCTTCGTCAGGCGGCTTGACAGAATTTTAATTGTTTTTTATTGACAACAGTATAAAAATATATGGGCGGCTGTAATGTAGTAATTAGCATTTCCTTGAACTGTACAATTAACGTATAAGACTTATGTATAGGTACTATGTACTCGTACATCACTTCCAGGTATGTGTAAGTATACAATTAACAGCCATTCAAACTAACGCGAGATCTTGAAATGCCAGGAAAACGTACCTTGTTAAAGAACAATAAAATTTCCATACTCTGAATTCAAAAAATATATTAAAATATAATTAAATAGAATACGATTAGGGCGACACGAATTTAGAAATGAGAAAATATATTACCAAATGTTTCCAACAAAATTAATTAATTTATAGATTACCATAAATTAATTACTCATCAAAATGAGCAGTGTTTTGATTAGCAAGAGAAAAAAAATCCGAGATTAGATTGTTCTCCTATTCTCATAAAAACTAAGTTTTATTTTCAATGTTCATCATCCAGTAGTTAAACTACCGCTCTAGTCAAGTAGTCACCCTACAAAATATCATAGATCACAGACAGATAATAATATCACAATCCACAGCGCATTCAAGTAAACTTAATAGGTACTAAAATATATTATTATTTTCAATTATTTAAACAAATTTTTGAACAAAATGTTGGTTAGTTTGAAAAGTACTTGCAGCTAAATTTATTTTCCTGTTGCAAACACCCGGTACATGAAAAAAACCCCTGGATCCAAATTCGCTGAGTCACTAGTTATTAGCCTATGGAGACTGTCAAATGACACAAAAAAACAATGAAACTACATACAACTATCCACAATATCGATATCCTCGTTAATCTATGCTTTGCTTGCTATGCTTTTGAATTGATGCTTTTTATATACTATCAGAGGATCATCTTCTGCCACCCAAATCAGGCCCCTAAAAATGTTGACACTATCCATATTAAACAGAACACCATTTAGTAAACACCATAGTACAGTTACAAAGGCACGTGTCACAGATTGCGAGTGTCAAACAATTGCTATTTGTAAATCGAACGTGGTTGCAATCATAATTTCACTTCGACTGAGATTTGCGATTTAAATAGAAGTCATGACCATTTCTGCCAAAAGGACTATCGGGACATAGCATAGGCTTATCAGAGATTACCAAAATTGTGGATCCTGTGCTTAATCTGCATTTACATAGGTTTCAGCGGCCTAAATCCATAAGCATTATTCTTCGAATAGTTTGGTGTAATCGACCCTTAGGTCGCAAAAACCTAACCCAAAGTAAGCACTCTCGGATAGGTAGTAATATCAAAACACCATAGATATTTGGCACTAGTGGAGAGTAAGCGTTATTTTTCGAATAAAAGTTTGGTGAGATCGAGCCTTAGAATTATAACTAACGTGAGATTCAAATATTTAAATATTTAGCGAAACGTAACAAGTACACGTTGAGCTTTGGTCTCGGAGGTAATCCATGATGAGGTTCCTATTAATGAGCCGAAACATGTCTATCCGGGCATTTCTCAGAGTGTAAACGGACATCTCATTCATCTGGTCACGTTTTTTTGGACGTGGCTGAATGATTTGAGGTTGGCTTTGGTTGTCTTATAGAGAAATGGGTGCTGTATCTGACGACCGAAAATGATACCAAAAGATGTAGCCACTTCCAAAAAAACGTGACCAGATGAATGAGATGTCCATTTAAGCTCTGAGAAATACCCATCAATTACTACCTTAAGGTGCATTTGTTTAGACCAAACGAGCATTTGCTTATTCTATGAAATTCGGTCGTTACAAATACGTATACAAAACGTGATTCGTCGAAATTCGTTGAAATGTAGCGGGGAATATAATGAGCGAATGCTCGTTTCGTTTAAATGTACCTTTAAACTACGCGAATGTTTCTCTAAATATTTAAATACACCTGAACCTTATTCAATACCAAAGATTAATACCCACATTATTTTGAAACTTGAATATTGTACAACACTCCCATATGCACAACATTTTTATGATGTGATTAAACGTATTAGATTCCACAATGGTTACGCTGCGCTAGCGCATGTCGCGGGTCGTCGAATGATTGCCTACGCGCACGTGATCTGGTTAACGAGTTCGACTAGGAGATTCTTCGGTGTCCCGGCCGCTGGCTGTTACTTCATCAAAGTGGACACTGATGTTTTGAACGTTTACTTGTGTAGTTATTACATTGATAATTGTTTTGCTGATTAATTGTTTGATGTTGCGACGACAAAAACAGTTGAATGTTTATTTAGTTTTGTGGATTTATTATTTTTTAAGGAAAAAATTAAAAAAACCGACTCCAACCGATTTATCCGAGATTCCATCATCAGCGATTTGGTGCCAGCGGGACCATCTCGGTTGGCATGACATTGAGTTATTCGTCCATTTGTTGTGCACGTGATTTGATGTAAATTTAACACATACGCGGTTTTTATGGATGTCATTGTCAGAACTGAACCAAATTAAAATGGGAATGGGATCAACGGTAAGCACTAGCTTTTCAGCTGGTAATTATTTTGTAAAGAGGCTTGATATTACTCCGATCAAGACAGAAAATTATCCAGCTTTTTTGAAGGCTCATAAATACAATGCTATTTAAAAGTTCCCTGCCGTTTTAACGACACTATTAAGATGGCTGCTAATTCTAGCTTCTACCAAGCGGTTAAACTCTCAAAGAACCGCGCTTTATGGAGAGCAATAACCGTACCATGAGTTGGAAAGTAAAGGATACGTTAGGTTTTACTCGATGCGTAATGCATTCTATCGCGCTCGCATTGAGATATTGGAGCGAGCGCGATGGCCTGCTTTAAGTATCAATAAAAACCTAACGTTACCGATATTTGCGAAGTCATGGTACGGCTACTATTGCTCATGGTCTCGATCCTCAGAATTGAGCCTAAAGCTTTTAGTTGGTAGTTTATATTAAGTGTTAACCTACCAATGTCAAACCACTTTTGTAATATTATAAATTTTAGCCAGCCCAAAACAAGAAGTCTGACTTGTCTTGAGGTATCTCGGCCTCGTCAAACTCTGTCACGCCTCTTCCTAAGGCTACTATCGTTATCTATAATAATAATATGCTACTTTGTCTCAGCCCAGAGGGCGGCACCCGTAAAAATATAGCTGCATTCAACATCTCAGTCAATGCGGTGTTATTCAAATTAGAACAATACATTCACCGTTGCATGTCGGCCATGTTTCATGGCTGACAGTTTGATTCTTGTTTCATCGTATTATTACTATTAACGACGTGTAAATTACTTACTTTACAAGCATTTCAATATAACTTTAGTCCTAATCTTAAATTAATAAGGAAATCTTTAAATAATCTTTACTATAAATCCATATTTATATACGTGGAAATATTTTCGCATTCATTAAGACGCGTTTTTCAACCCAAAAGGTAACAATTGGCATGCAAAACGTCCATAAATAAGAATTTGCATAATTACGTGAGTATTATAATGAAAATGTAGCTTGCATTACCATTTAAAAGACGAATTGTTTCATTCCATTAGAGTAACAGGATTTTTATATTTTTTACTAGATTAATGATATGCAAAATTATATTTCCATATCATATTTCGTTCTATTTATGAGCATAGAGGAAGTTATATCATTTCCCTGTACCTTAATATGCATGCAATTATTTTGCATGTTAGTTAAATTACCTATCCATAACGAGATTATAATCATATTTGCGGAAGGAATTTTGAAATAGAAAGCGTTGAACTTATAAGGACATCATCCTTATAGAAACTGACTCACGGACTCTGCATAGATTACGAAATTAGACATTCTTTGGTTTTAGTTTTAGTGTTCTTATTTGCAGTATAAATGCAAATATGTTCATCATCAGCATCATCATTTCAGTCGAAAGACGTCCACTGCTGGACATAGGCCTCCCGCAACGAACGCCAATATGATCGGTTCTGTGCTGCTTCCCTCCAGCCGCTCCCGCGACTTTGACCAGGTCGTCGGACTATCTCATGGGAGGACTGCCCACACTGCGTCTTCCGATGCGTGGTCTAGCACTTAAGTGTGGCAATTTTGAGAGCAATGTCGATGACTTTGGTCCTCTTGCTGATTGATTTTAAAGATTGATTTTTGGCTTTGTAAATATGTTTACAATCAGCCTATTTTAATCAATTTCTGGACATAACATAGGCCTCTCTTATTGCGTATAGACGCATTAGGAATGTTGGAGTGATGGCATTAGGTACTCTTACTGTCACCACGTGGCAAAATAATGTGAATTCTTGACAATTAAGTCACACAAAAACCATAACAGAACTTTTTCTCCTATTTGGAAATTTTAAGTAAAGCTGGAGCTTATTTTAAAATTTGTTGAACATGATGTTGACTTAAGAGATATTTATTTCGTACTTTTGCGTTTTACAACAGTATGCTCGAATATATTATATGCATGCAGTTGCAATCAATCAAATACAATACCTTACATAATCCAACTAGGTCGAATTTAATTACTTTTCCCTATTGTCATCATAATAAATGCACATCTGAATCATCGCCTGCGCCGGCGCTTGCGTCACGCGTTGCGTACAACATGGCGGAGCACGCACTATGCGTCCGCGTCGCACAGTGTAGTTAGTAGTTACACGCAGTATTAGTACTGGCAGGATATTTGCTATCTAACCCAAAACGGATTCAAGCAATATCCTGCTATTTTTGGTAAATTATGTAATGATGATCCTCGTCATACCTCATAATATATCGTCATTCACAATATTGACTGTCTACCTCTGTAGGCTGCAGGCTGCATAGTCACTATAGTCAGTCATTCAACACAGTCCTTTATTTATCCAAAACTCAAAGGGTTGGATTTTTGGCTTCGTCTGAAAATCGGCAGTTTTTAGGCATAGCTTATCTTGTAATCATCATCATCATCATCATGATCATCATCAGCCTATGATAGTCCACTGCAGGACGTAGGCCTCTCCTATTAACTATGCGTATAGACGCATATCTTGTAATAAATTTACCAATTATCATCAGCATGTATCAGTCCACTGCTGGACATAGGCCTCTTCTTTGTTACGCCACTAAGCTCGATCTTGAGCTATACCAGTAAAAATTATATACTGAGGTACTTATTTACATATAGTTCGTCTACTTGATACAAATTTCTTTGGCTGTAAATTCAACAATTTGAACTTCTGGGCCTGAAATCACTTTTTACCACATCGGCATCGGTATCATATCAAACTAGCGGACCTGATTTGAAATTGACGCCTGTAACTGCTCACATCACCTGTTGAACACTTGCATGAAGATTAAATACTGTTTTCATACAAACTGTGTCGGCGTCGCATTGTCTCCACAAATTAGCATGCTGTGCTGTCTCCACGATTGTACTTGTATGATACATATTTCGTTCTGCACAAAGAGGGTTTCCTAATGGCCGACGCATCACGCGAATGTTTATAGTGAAGTTTTCCTGGTATTTTGCCTGCACGTGCTTTTTGCATTTTAATATAAACTCGTGACTAAGATGGTCTCATCTTGTATGTTCATGAGATTATCCGTCTAAATATAAATATGCATATTGAGGTAAAGTGGAATTGTAACAAACTGGTCTCGCCAGATCATCAGCGCTGACCTCTGGGTCAACATTTATGCTGAGGAGCCATTTCGTGGTAAATCCGACACTTTTTTTTAAATCGTATTTCAGAAATTATATGTAGATAATTATGTTTTGTGTTTACCATGAATAAACCATTCAATCTGAATCTAACCGTCATATTTTTTCATGTTTGCAGTGTTTCAAGATTTGGCTTGGCTTTACCGCAAGGAATGTATTTTTCCTTACCTGTAAGATCTATAATCTTTCTTGGATTTGTAGTGTGTTATACATTAATGATATATTTATAGAGTTTATTTACTATAGGTACACTTTTCCTCCTTACTGCATAACTTTTAGAATCTGAAGATCCGTTAAAACGACTATCAAAAGTAAATTTAAGTAGGGACAATATTTAACTTAAAGGTGTTGATATTTTTATTTACAAATCTGTACAATTTATATACATCAATCAAATCTGAGTAACTTAACCTATAACGAAGATTGGATCTTTGTGGCATTGTAATAAGGATGCTGGCGGCTTTTCCTCGCTGCATAAAAGAAGGAATAATTAGGAACCTGCGACTAAAGGGACTGCGACTGAGTCCAGATTTCTCACGATATTTTAATTTGTTGAAAAACAAGTAATACTGAAATACGGACTGATCATTTTTACAACTAGTCAAGAAATGTTTATAGGCACCACCACATGTAATATGTAATATCTGTTTGCCGTTTGAATACCACACCACTACAAAGAAACAAACTCGTTAAACACTATAAACTTTCTTAACTATCTATTTGACATGATCTGTTGGACCATTCGAATTTCGCATTTCTTTGTTCCACGCTTGTACTGCCAAATATACATCCATTACAATTATTAATTATTTGCAGACCAATGATTAACCATTTCGTCTTTCTGTTTCAGGTATTGTTACGTCGGAGCATAAACATAAGCATAACCGATTATGTCAGACCATTGTTCTTCAGCATATAGCACTTTGCTTAGCGGAAGTAAGTAAACATAATGTCCACAGGTCGATCAAATCTTACGCAAGCATCATGCGGAACTGAGGTTTTATATCATTCGATACACATTGCGGGCTTTGCTTTACATCAATTTCATGGTGATTTACAGAGCTATCAGTGGTTATACTTCGAAGAGGAAAATCGAGATCGTGACATAGTACTGCGGGCAGGTGAAAGTAATGCACGAGAGTCGTTTGTTTCTTACTTTGAGAACCTCGCATGTTTTTCGCGTCGCTTTCGAATGTAGACTTTGAGGTGGAAACTTTAAGGTTGATATTTATATAATCAAATAACAGGTTGATGTGTTTGTAAAAATAGCAGTATTTTACGTCATCATCGTAAATATTATGCGCGTTGCCAATTTTGGTATGGAATGACCACATTTCGACGTATATGACGTTGGATAGGTGTATTAATTATAAATAATTGTATTTGAACTGGGTCAACCTGCGAATTGACATAATATTTTAGTGCTTGAAATAACTGTTACATGTTGATAACAACGACGAGTTTTGGATTATGGAATGTACATTATTTGGTATTTCCTGTTTATTAGAGCAACAGTTGAATGTAAAGGCAGAATATCTAGGCTAGTCGTGAAAATAACCGTAAGAAACCTACCTAATCAGAATCTGTCGACAGGTTTACTCTGTTGTTTTATGATATCATTACTGCGAAAATGTAAATATTACCTTCGGACAATAAAATAAGTATAGATTAAATAATAAGCGTTAGTACAGTAGAAATACTAGAAATGAAATATAATAGTATATTACTATAGTATAGAGGCCGGGACGAAAGGGGTTGCCGACCGAAGACATATAGACGGATAGGTCTGAGCCAGACAACCCCATATTTCCGGTCGAGGTATGTATAAAGCTTTTCTCAAACATGCAATGAAAAAAAACAACAAAAACATCAATTTTATTGCAGATTTGGAATTAAAAAAGAGCACTTTGCGGGCCTAAGGCCTACAAGATTTTTATTAAATTCCATTAACGATCTTTTATCCTAGTCGCACCTGAAACTTCATACTTCGCAGCCAACAAGGAACATAACAACAATATTTCATTGCATGTTTGAGAAAGTATATGAATTATCGTGTACTCAGTAGAGTGCAACAAAAATGATGATAATCTGTATAAGGGCAAGTCGTTAAAAAGATGTCCAGAATGCAATTTGCCTGTTTTTTTTTCTTATCAGAATACGTTACAAATGTTTTAAAACAGACATCAACATTTTTTACGCACTGTACGTATGTCAAGAATTCCGGCCATATGCATTATGCACACTAAAGTCGTGTCTTGTTCCACTATTGGCACTATTAATCTTGTCTTACAACTGGACCGTGCTTAATTCTAACTATCCTATCATTTGTCACATTAGAAAACCTTGTTAACAATACAATTGTCTATCAGTTACTTTCTCCGACCCTTTGGTATTAGCATAGATGTATCTTTTATGCTACAGTTCAGTTACTGGAGAAAGCTGGTTTGGTTACAATTACAATTCAATCTGCTCTATTAATTGAACGTGTCCAATTTCCTGTCTATGCTTTGATAGCTTCTTTAATGCTATTAAGTTTCAATGTACTTTCTCTGAGATAACTGGTGCTTTGGTCGTACAATAAAATAGATAAGAGTTGGCTTTGAATTTAAAAATAATAAACAAGCGCAAGTTGACCAGTTTCTGATTTGTCGATTTTATCAGAACTAGTTAGAGAGTTTTTATCGTACAATTTTGGATTAATCTTTTAAGGAAAATAAAAATAAACATGATAAGGGCCTGTTTTAGATCTGAGGTAGATTAGTTGGGTTTATTTAAATTTTAAAGAACACTATATTAAAACTAAATAAACCTAAAATACATAAAAAAAATGGGGTCCCCTTGGCATGGTGCCGAGAATGCTGGCAGAATTACCCCGCTGTATTGCAATACTAATTTTATTCTTTGCACCAGAAAGCCGCTAGCTCTTCGGTGACCGGTGGTGTCGAACTGTCGACCAGCTTTTTAGTGAGTTCTTTGTATAGCTAAATAGCATTGGGACCCCACGGGCATGAATATTTTAACTAGTATTGTAAATTAGTACATTACGACACAAGTGCGAAAGACATGAAATTCGAAACGAGTGGCGATGTTTTAAAACACGACCGATAGGGGAGTGTTTTAAATCGACACGAGTTACGAATTTCATTTTTGCACGTGTCTCGTACGACGTTTTTTTAGTACAGATGGCCCTCCGAAGTTTTGGACCTGACGTAAAATGAGCCAAATCTCGCACAAGAGCCTAAAAAAGGCACCATCTGTACTAAAAAGGTTATTTATGATTTCTGCAAATTAGGTTGATCAAAATAAAAACGTACAAAATGTTTATTAATTAATTTATTGAATCGTAAAGGTGCATTCAGACCAAAAGAGCATTCGGTGTTCTATCCCCCGCTCTACGAAATCAACCAATCACGTTTTGTGTAACGATCGAATTTCGTAGAGTGGGAGCTAGGTTAGAATAGCGAATGTTCGCTTGGTCTGAATGCATCTTAATAGCTAGACAGTAAACATTTTCATAGAATGGAATGTATCAATTCCTGCCCGAATCAGACTCGTACTTGACCGATTTTTCATTAAATCACAATATCTCCCATTACTAAGTCAAATTCATTCTGCAACTAGTAATTGAACATCATAAGAGAGCGTAACAACCTACTGGTCCCAATGCCAAACAAGCGTGGCTGCCATCTTTACACATCTTATCTACCTCCAGATTTTTACAAGAGATTCGCTCTTTTGCTTTGCGGAATAGAGCCGCTTATGCTATGAAATGACTCCTTCAGATACGATGTTCTGAAAGTGAGTTAATTAGCTTAGTGTCAATGCTTAGAAAATCTTATATGCCCTCCATTTATGACAAAATTTTCACCCTTTTGCCTTACGGAATACAGCTGATTATCCTCTGAAAAGCTTAGATCAGATACAATGTTTTGAAAGTGAGTTTAATTAGCTAATTGTCAATGGAGCAATTATAAACAATAGGTTAACCATCTTTAATGGTGACGACAATATGATTTAATTCATAGGTAATTAATTAAGAAAGCTGGTAATCGGTGTGACAGTTAGAATATACATTGTTCGATTATCATTTATCCTTTACCCATACGAACAAATAAAACACGGAAGCCGCATGCCATTCTAAATTGCCTTTCAGAAACGGTCCTGAATTTTAGTTAACAAGTGTCACTCCCTCCTCAATGCATCGCGGTAATGGATTTCAATATCAACCTATAAAAACTTAAGCCGCGATTTAAAAAGAGTTTTGGTCAAAGTTTTTATTGGCTATATTCTACAGTGTGTAAATCTAATACGGGAGATCAATTAAACCAGGCATGGGATTCATTAGTGTAATCATGGATTACAAGGTTTTTTTAAAGTTACTCTTAATTATGACCCCACATATTTTTTTTAAGATTATCGGAGCAGCAATGTAGGTACGAACATTTGTTATTGTGGATATGGCAATTATGTCATCTGCTTTTGAAATTAGCTGTCATCGAGTGTTTAACTGGCGTATGTTACTCTACATTGCGCGCCGAATTATTTTGTAAGGAAAATTTTGTTGCTCTAATTTTAAATAAAAGTTATTTGAATGTACTTATTATGTCGTAAACTAACACCCGCCGTTAACAGCTTCGCCCGTATTAGACTTACACCCTGTATAAACATTTGTCAAAGATGTTGCGCCGACATTATGCGCGATGTTACGAAAAGCGCTATGTCCTGCCCATCTTAGCACATTAATTTAACAATTGTTTTTGGGGGCATTTTTGAGTTGGCGTTAGATGTCCATGTTATGGTCGCAGGTTTACCCCTATTATGTAGGTAAGATCCCGGTAAACGTTAGCGTCTGCGTGATTCTTTACCAAAAGTTTCGAAAGTTACTGTTGTTACGATTTTTTCTCGTAGGTACCTACTACTACTAAAATATTTATATTTTATGGAAAAACATTTCAAAAATGTATAATAAAATTACTCATACCGAAAATACTTTATTGTACAGAAAAAACAAATCATAACATGATAAATAACTGTTAAAATAAGTACAAAGGCGAACTTATCCCTTTAAGGAATCTCTTCCAGTTAACCTTCAATTCAAAAATCATAAATTACAATTATTTATAATTACAATTATTTGCATTCTTCTGCTTTCGTATTTCAATTCAATTCATTATTCAATTTAATATACTTCCACAAAACTTCAGATATTTTTGTAATTTAAATTAAGACACGTTTCTATTAACGTCTATTTAATTGCATCGCGAATAATTCAATGCGAATTTGCATAAATAGGTACTATTCTATGATAAAAGGCATGTTCCCGCGGCCTTTACAGATTAGCTTCCCACGACTCGTGCATTTATCTGTCTGTATGAATGTATGTATGTATGGCCATTTCAGCCGAGCGTGCATCCGGCCTCTTTCAAAGTTTCCGGACCGTGAACTCGTATGTAAATTACGATTATTTGGTAACAGTTACATTACAGGTATTGTGCAGTTCTTGTTAAAACATGGTGTCAAATACGCTACGAACAAATAAAACATGGAAGCCGCACTCCATATTGCCTTTCAATAACGGTCTTGTATTTTCGTTGACAAGTTTCATGCCCTTTTCAAATCTAATAATCTTCAGTAAAACAGTAATGTTCTGTTTAATGCGCAAATTATATCTACTTCGCATATAAAAGATTAACTTCATTATTAACGATATAAGTAATTTATAAATATTGGATGTCATATACCAAAGAAAAATCGACCAAGATCCGAGCTGGGAGCTGAGCACGAGGGTTCGTTTCCCACCGCAAGGTGCGTTCAGACCAAAAGAGCATTCGCAGTTCTATCCCCCGCTCTACGAAATCAACCAATCACGTTTTGTGTAACGATCAAATTTCGTAGAGTGGGAGGTTAGAATAGCGAATATTCGCTTGGTCTGAATCTGAACGCACCATCAGACGTTGGTGATCTTGGTATGTGACATCCAATATTTATAATTTATATAGTATTAAATTAAGTGTGACTACTGAGAAAAAAACAAAAACACAAAGCAAAATATTTAGTTAGGCAATAAATAATTAGATTTGAGTTTTCACAGTAACTTCATTATTAACGGTGTAAGACAACCTAACAAAACAAACGCATATACCGAACTATTTGTATCCAAATGACAAATGCCAGTAAATTCAACGACAATGAACTTTATTATTTAAATAGTAAGAGCGTAAACATCGGCATATAGAGCACAGCCATCTATATAATACACTAAAATAATTAACAATATCAGTACATCAGACAAAATTCGACCTTAAGCATGAGTAATAAGTTTGATTGAAACAGCATATTGATAGATAAAATCTAGAGACAGTTTTGTTTGTATACTTTAGTATCGGAATGACATTCCGATTGTATCAGCGACAGTTGGTTACGTATATATCGAATTCAATAGAAGTCTCGGCAGTAAAAACTGCTGGAAGTAGCTACGAGTATATCATGAACTGATATATCAGATTTCAATAGGCAGTAATATCAATCAAAAGCTTTATGATGGAGGAAAATGGCGTGGGAATGTTTTGTTGGCAAAGTGACAGATTCCTGTGACATTATGCCCACAGTGCTATAAACAGGCTAAGACAAAACTTATGTCACTGAACCAATGCTCGGTGGGGGTGAGCTGCTATGCTATTGTCTTATTCACACATTCGACGCTGCGTTCGTCAACGAGCTCGATGACGAGACAGCCTTCACTTCGACGTCGAGCGCAGCGCTGCGAAAAACGGTATTCACTAACGTAGAACAGCTCGTCGTCGAACTGTAGGCGGTAACTCTAGACGCAGTGTAGTTCCAGCTCACGCCGCATTCGTCGCCGAGCGCTAGTGTCGTTTAAAGTGCATTAGTGAATACCATTTTTAGGCTCGACGCTGCTGCAGCGCTGACACAGCGTTGATAGCAAGGCGGTTTCCTTATTGAATAACACTGCTGTTTTCATACTAAATGACATTGTATCACGTGACATTTGGTAAGAAAACAGCTCACCCCTGCCGAGCATTGCACTGAACTCAGCTTCGATATTGTAGTTCCAAAAGTTTAAGGCCAAGTCATACCAGGCCCCTATACCACAAAATTTTACAGGCGCACAATTCTACAAAATTTTCAACTTTTTGTATGGGAATTCACTCGCGGTTTCCTTAGTGAATAACACTGCTGTTTTCATACTAAATGACATTGTATCACGTAACATTTAGTATGAAAACAGCTCACCCCTGCCGAGCATTGCACTGAACACAGCTTCGATATTGTAGTTCCAAAAGTTTAAGGCCAAGTCACACTGGATCTGTGTGCAGCAAGTGCGCGTGCGCGTGTGCGTGTCGTGCGCGTTGTAGCGTATATAAATGTCATATTAGATGGCACATGCTGTCCTCTCATACTTACGTATTCACAAGTGCGAGCTAGAGGCAACACGTCAATCGGACGTAGTTCTGAAAATAAACCAATCGACACGAGTTTGTCATATTAAAGTTTGACTTGTTTGTTTTGATTTAAGGTGTTAATTAGAATGAAAAATTCATGTGGGTTGGTTCTCTTTTGCAGTACTACGTTCCGTGGTTAACGATGGACACACTGAGACCCTACCAAGGGGGTGTCACTCCGCGATTCCGTCGCGCGGCTACAAGTACATGCAGAGCGCCCCGTCTCCGTGGTCTATTCCATGGTTGGCGCGCGCTGTCTCGGAACGCACGTTTAAATTTACAACGCTGGCTCGTCACGTATCGCGAAATATATCGCTTGCAAATATTAGGATTATTTTATACATGTGCATCTTAAATGAAAATGCCGAAAATATACAGCATGTTGCAATAATAATAATGTTAATTATCATGACGCGTTTTTCGCACAGCCGATGCATCAGAGAGATACTAAAAAGTAAGGAACATAATATTAACATAATAAGTGTATTATTATAATACACTTATTACCTACATTCGTAGTAAATTAAATTCTCAGAAACTCAAGTTAATTACAGACAAAACGGTTTATTTTCGGACAAATTTGTCAGTAAAAAAGCGACACATTTAAATAATGTAAAAAACTTCGTTCGCTCATACTTTTATTGAATTTCGCGCCTTATGTCCTAACATATTATTTGGTTGTCTGACTTTATTCTCATAATATCAAATAGGTACACTGGTACATATAAGAGAAAATGCCGTGTTACGTCTGCCTTACGATTGTGATTAAACCATTACTTATTTATGCTGCTTTTGTAATGAATGCGTAGGTACCTAACGTAATTCTTTATTTTTAAATGCATTAAGCAGATATATTAATTTCTGCACACCTCACATACTATCTACAGATATTTTTAGAATGTTCGTGTTATTATCAGGATTAGGTATTCGGATAGATATTCACCTAAAGTTAGCGAAGTCGTGTTGCTATCTCACTCACACCTCAAACAATGCCGCCGGGGCACGCGCGGCCGAAGCACAAAGAAGGTGCCGACCGAGTTGAGACAAATATTTTTGAATCACGTGTATGAAATGCGTAGGTAAATTCTATAATCACGCATGAACTAAATTGTTGAATCAAGACGAATGCTATTAACGCCGTAGATATCATTGCAGTAATGTATTTGTCAGACGCCTCATAGCGCCGTTCGTTATTTTATTAGTTTTCAATAATTGACAACCCTGTTATCGACGGCGTGCGGCTTATAAGCGACCTTTCCGCCACGCAATACGGCCCATTTCAGCTGCTCGCGTCGCCTCGCGCGCCGTTTTGTTTGGTAATAATAATTGTGTAGGTACATAAAAAGCCGGCATTTGTGAACATCAAAGCAGTGAAGCTTCTGTACTTTATATATTCTGTGACCCTACCGCGAACTTCAAAATTCGTTTTGTCTCTGTCACTCCAACGATGGCGTCACTAGAGTGACAGAGACAAATCCTCGTTATTGTCTTACAACGTGTTATTACTCGTTTCAACTTTTTACTGACCCTTGGATTTCTTTAACTAAACTTCTACGGTTTTTAGTGAAATGTAGTTGAGTTAAAGGAATCCAAGGGTCAGTTTAAAGGCTGGGTCACACCAAATGCGTGTACGTGCACGTGCACGTGCGCGTTGCGTGGCGTGCGCGTTGTAGCTTATGTAAATGTCATATTGATGGCACACCGCTTGCGTGGCGTGCACGTGCACGTGCACGTCACGTAACGCAGCTCCGTCGAGACAAAACCGGTTGCGTGCTGCGTGCACGCGCTCACGCAGCGGAGCGGCAACGTCGCTTCGATGAGCGCAGTGATGACGTAGTATTTACCGGCGTTCCCTACGAGACGGCGAACCGAACAGGTTGGGTCACGCATTGCTTGGTGCTGCGCAGCTACTGTGCAGCTCTCTTGTATTTATGGTTTTTGTAATCGAATGCCAAATAAATAGGAAAACATATTGAACCTCTACGCAAATACGAATGTATTTTTAAGTTTTATAAAAACACAAAGAAATTATATTATTAAGTTAATAGTAGGACAGTGAATGTTGATTAATACGGTGCTATATTATTTGTCGTGTTTATTTTCCATGTTTAACTTAAATATTATCGTGCAGCGAATTATTTTGTATTGCAATAATTTCACAATCTTTCAGTCAGTTGTCAAGCAGTATTTTTAATGATACAAGGCTTCAATAAATCATGAAGCTCTTCAAATAAGCCCCTCGACATATGGAAATACCAAAAAAATGGCCGTCATGTGATTCCAGTTCACGGTACAGGTTATAAAATTCACCGTATTTTTGCCTGCCCGCATTGATTTCGTGAACCCAGGGTCTTTTTTTGTCGTTATTTGCCTTGAAAAGAGAAGCAGTAGGGCTTCTTTTTCATCAGACGAACTGCAATCGAACATAATGAATTGATCAAGACGGACGCAAAACAAAATGGCGGCTAGTCACGCAGCGGAGCTGCAGCGTGCGCCACCGTTGCGTGCACAGCTCTGCAGCTCTGCGTGCACAGCTCTGCGTGCGCAGCTCTCGGTGTGACATGGGTGCCGTGCACGCCACGCAACGCGCACGTGCACGTGCACGTACACGCATCTGGTGTGACCCAGCCTTAAGTTGAAACGAGTAATAACACGTTGTAAGACCCAGGGGTCAATTTCTAACTGTAACGTGGCATAACACGTTGTAACACATAGATGAACCTAAAGTGTACAGTTGAGGTCCTAAACTGAATCTCATTATTAGATCGTGATAGCCCCCCAGATCTTTTGGCCTGTATTGCGTATGGGTAATTGGTAATCAACTCGCGCGCACCCTTCCCAGAGCTAAAAGTATGCTGGATATAATGCGTGCGCCGTGCCAACTAGCGTCGTCATTGCATATGTACCTACTACCTTTATAACATACATATACATACATTATCAGCCTATGATAGTCCACTGCTGGACGTAGACCTCTCCTATTAACTATGCGTATAGACGCATTACGTGGTAAATGCCCATAATTGCCACGCTGGGTAAGCGGATTGGCGATTCAGTAATGTGTCCACTATGATGACGCTGCTGCCCATTATCAATCAAATCAAAGAATGGTCAGTGACACTTCAATCCCTTAGTCGACTCTTACTGTGTAGTATGTTGGGGAAAAGTTGGGGTGGCGACAAATGTATAGAATAAATTTGAATTTGATTATATGTATAGAATAAATAAGGGCAATGCAGAGGGCTATGCTGGGAGTCTCTCTGCGAGATCGTATTAGAAATGAGGCCATCAGCAGCGACATCAGCAGAACCAAACTAACCGATATAGCTCTTCGAATCGCTAAACTGAAGTAGCAGTGGACAAGGCACATTGCACATATAACCGATGGCTGTTGGGGCGGAAAGGTTCTCGAGTGGTAACCACGTACCGGAAAGCGCTGCGTCCTACTCACGCAGCGCTTTCCGGTACCCTTCACAAGGTGGACTGATGACCTGGTGAAGGTCGCAATTTTCCGCTGCATGCGGGTGGCGTAGGAGCGGTCATTGTGGTAATCTTTGGAGAAGCCTATTGTTCAGCAGTGGACGTCTTCTGACTGATATGATAATAATGATGTATAGTACTCGTATACTCGTAAATTACCTATCCTACAAGAAAGACATTACAAATCGTCGGCATTCTCACGCATGCGCCGGGCCAGTTTTTGCCGGAGCGGCAATGAACTGGAAAATATGTCGTTTTTAAACAAGGAAGTGAAACTCGCGTCGGTTATTGGACGAGTAGTAAGTGGCAAATCAAGTCGATAAAAATAGCGTAGGTACATATGTGTACTTACAATTCTATTTTCCTAATTTAGCACGGTAATTTTCGTAATTTCAAATGTAAACTAATCTTCCTGCCGAATCTCTTAAATGGTGTCCACTAATTAATAACAGAACAATATCCGTCAACAATAGCAGTTCAAAATTAAAGTTCTGATACAAGACAGATAATTCGTATAATATATTCGAAAATACTAAGATCAAAACTTCGTCAATCAATCAAGCAAAGCGTTTATTTGTAAACATAGGTATTTACAGTATGTGGATGGACATGAATTTCAGAGGTTTTGCTATGCTTTACCGAAAGTCTCCATAGTATTTATTTGTATCTACCTATTATCATATATTATCAGCCGTGTGGTGATGGCAGTAAGAATACATTTGTGACCACCCCTACTCCTCTTGCGGGTGTCGTAAGAGTCGACTAAGGGATTGAAGGAATTGTCACTGACCACTATTTGATAAAAGATTGATGATGGGCAGCAGCGTCATCATAGTGGACACATTATTGCGATTGCCAATCCGCTTGCCCAGCGTGGCGATTATGGGCATTTACCTCCTAATGCGTTTATACGCATAGTCAATAGGAGAGGTCTACGTCCAGCAGTGGACTATCATAGGCTGATCATATAATATATCGTCGCTTGGTACCCATATCACAAGCTTTCATTGAGCTTACCGTGGGATAGATAAGCCGTTATTAGAGTTTTATTTCACGAGTAACCATCGCGGTAACCGAAGGAAATATTATACAGGGTTATTGTATTGTTGTTGTATTCTGGCCATTTTTTCCACAACATCCACATCAAAAGTGCCTATTTTGCGTGGTCCCAACGCTGGCCCAGTATTTGTGGACTTAACATACACCCTTGAATTTCTTCGCAGGCTTCATCACGATGTTTTCCTTCACCGTAAATGAAATGCTTAAACACTATTCATATTATTATTCGGATTTCCGGCCGTCATTGCAGACTTGTGACTGTTAGGAAACCACCTTCTTGTTACATTTAGATTCGCTTTCCACCTATTAACCAAAGTCTTCTAAATTTAAAAAAATCCCCAGAAATATCGCAATAGTTACTACACCCGCTTTGCTAGTTTGCATCTAAAAGCAACCGGAGCAAATCATCGTTTGTAAGAACTGAGATGGTTTCGCTTCTTTTGATGTACTGCAATGATTGTCGAAATGTTGTCTGCATAGTTAGATTTGCAACCGTTGTGACATTTGTATATCCGATTTCTATTAACAAATACATTAATAATAATATGCTTGTTCACTTTGGTTTTGATACATCTATAACCATTCTTTGTTGATACCATTTTCAATAGTTAACTAAAGTGCCGCAGAAAGTTTTTGTCATAATTTCACTTTTGTATTACTTACCAAAATTACATTACGCATAACTCGTAATATCTTTTGGCATATTCACTTTGCAGATTTTTCTAATTTAGAAACATTATGTTGGATACTAGACCTATCCTGATCCACTTTATGACACTTTTCTGCTATCTGCCAAGTGGCTTGCATGCGTAGTTCCTAATAATAGTATGCAGAGTATTCTTAAGAAAAAAACATTCGATTAAAAGTGCTTCTGCGGAGCATCTTATGCGAATCGTATTACTCGAAAATAAAAGCTGAAATAGTCGTAAATTTTCATTTATTGATGAATATTTTATTGTATTTGATTTAAATCAATTTATGGACAACTATTTCAAGTTTACCTCTCGTCTATAAAATGTATTCTTTGCCTAATATTGCCGGCAGCATTTTAAGAAGCTTAGATTAATGGCTTGACGGATTGTGATGTGTGATAATGATTACATTCGTCTCGTTTGTAATAATCATCATGAGGTGTAAATAGGTATCATCATCATATCAGCCGAAAGACGTCCACTGCTGAACTTAGGCCTCCCCAAAGATTATCACAATGACCGGTGCTGTGCCACCTGCATCCAGCGGACTCCTGCGACCTTCACCAGGTCATCAGTCCACCTTGTGGAGGGCCTACCCACGCTGCGCCTTCCGGTACGTGGCCGCCACTCGAGAACCTTTCCGCCCCAACGGCCATACGGTTCTACGGGTACCGCCTACTGCCATTTCAGTTTAGTGATTCGGATAGCTATATCGGTTACTTTGGTTCTGCTGCGGATAGGTATAGCCAAGAGCATTGGAATTAAGTAAAATAGGATAAGTATGGTTCATATCTAGCACATCGAATCAGCATTGCCATTCAAATGCTGCCAGCCTTCTGGGCACGCTACCGATCGACAGTGATCTGGGGCAAATTTTTTTATCTATAATTTAGTTTATTGTTTCTGTATACGTAATATTGTTTATAGTTTTCAAAATAAAAATATTACTATTTAACTATATGTATTATAAACAAATATACACAAGACGATAATGTATCGAAAATTGGATAAGTATTAAAGTATTCGTTTAGTACAAACTATAGTATACCATATCCGTTACAACTCCTTACTGCAATCGGTTTTTCTTTCAGGTTTTAATTATTATCCGTTAAAATGCACATAATTCAACAACATGCGTATTTAAAATATTTATAAAACAATGTCTCGATTTTACTGTAAGTTAATATGTGTGTAAAAAGCCTCATTCAATTTTAATTTCAACAAATAAGGTATTGTCTGTCTGTTTTTCATCGACGTGTTTTCGTTCACAAAGGAAATTTCTTTCGTGTGAAGCGTCGCTGTCGCGTCGTTTATTTAAACATGTTCTGTCTGTGATAATTTTTAGGGTTCCGTAGCCAAAATCGCAAAAAAGAACCCTTATAGTTTCGCCATGTCCGTCTGTCCGCAGCATCGCTCAGTGGTCGTTGATACTAGAAATCTGCAATTTGGTACAGGTATACTTATTAATCATTCCAACAAAATGGCACAATAAAAACTAGATTTTTTTTACGGGTACCTCCCCAACTGGTGAAGTGAGGATGATTTTTTTTATTTGCTGTAATCCTATAGTGTTAATATAGCTTAAAAATAATACGGGTTTTAAACAAGTTTTTTTCTTAAGTCAATATTTTCGTAGATGATCACTCCAGAAGAAAAAAAAGTTGTGTCTCCTCTAACTTTTGATTCGTAGGCCCAAAAAATATGAAAAAAATCATGAATAGTGGGCGTATAGAATACTTTAAAATAAATTTGTTTCGAACATAATCGACCCAGCCGTTTTTGAATAACTACGGAACCCTACACTGAGCGTGGCCAAGCCGACTTGCTCTTGGCCATTTATAAATAAGTGGGTGGCCGTGTGATGACGGCAATAAGAATACATTTGTCACCACCCGCCCCGTGGGTGTGTTGACTAAGGGATTAGTGTCGTTGACCATTTATTGAAGATCGATGGTGGGCAGCATCATCATAGTGGATGCATACACTGCTTCCAACCCGCTTGCCCAGCGTGGTGAAGGCAAATATGGAAGGGCATTTACCTTCTAAGTCCAGCAGTGGCCTGATTTACGGATAGACTGATGATGTGTTGGTGACGATAGATATTATGAGAAATTAGTGAACAGTATAAAGACAGAAGGAAGGAAGGTTGTCTTATTATTATAGCTAATCGGTATTTACAATAGATTATATTTATTATTTATTTATTATTATATATTCCCCTTGGGTTGCTTACTTAGGTATAGGTATATAAATAATTGTATTATGAGTAGGTTCAAATAAATTGGTATTTTTAGGTCATACCTACTTACATGCTTATTTTTTAGAAGTAGATTTCGGCATTAATAAAAATTGTTTTGTTACAGGTAATAATTGTATGGATAACTCCAGAAGCAAGGAAATACAGCATCGAGATGTATGCATCTATCACGTCGTCTAATATCAACAAATTTACAAATAAAGGTTCGATAATATTTTAATATACTCGATAGAGTATATTAAAATATTATCGAACCGGGTTACTCACGTATTTAACCCCTCGTATGCTTAGACACGGATCCGTGCGTGGGAATTTCAATTTATTGTTTTAAGTGTCAAGGTCACTTTTTCAGTAACCTAATTTGACAGGAAGCATACGAGGGGTTAAGTCGATGATTGCTCGACATGTTTCGACCCATTAACCATGCTCCGGACGAGGACCCTCCGTCCGGGCACCCCCGGCCAAAGCCCGACGCGTAATATACGCACCCGTGCAGTACGCGTCGGGCTTTGGCCGGGGGAAACATGTCGAGCAATCATCGACTTAAATACGTGAGGAACCCGGTTCGATAATATTTTTGTATGTTTGAGTCTCACGTACTCACGTTTGTTATAATTCTAAAAGGTATCGAGTATTAATACTTAGATATTAAACACATATAAAAGGTAAATGAACCTCTCGTGTGCCCAAAAAAAAAAATTTTAATAGTTTTCTCGTACGCGGATTCATGTTACTGCATACGAGGGCTGAAAGTTGGAACAAAGATTTGGGCAATAATACAAGGAATTAACGTAACGGATTCTTAACGCCTAAAAAGGGTTTGAAACGTGGGCATATTCTTTTTTTTTCTTTTTGTTTCTATTTTTCCCAAAATTTAAAAAACCAACTTCATTGATTTCCTCAAATTCTAATACTTTCTGAATGCAAATTCTTGTAAATAAATGAAAATACCTAGGTATAACATTTGAAGAGATCCCTCGATTTCTTCAAGATCCCATCATCAGACACCAACTTGGTGCCAACGGGACCATCTCGGGGTTATACACGTTCGATCACAAACGAAAAATCGGTTCACGATTCTCGGAGATATCCGGTAACAAACATACAACAAAAAAAACAGCCGAATTGAGAACCTACTCCTTTTTTTGAAGTCGGTTAAAAATGCATTCGACGCGAATGGTTATATAAATTAAGGTTTTTTAAGTACCAGTAGCTGTCGGATGAGCTCTTGATCGGTCTTTATTGAAATATTTTTAGATCTTTTTCAAAGGTATAAACGTGTTGTATCCGATTATAAAAATACCTGCATAATGTCACTTGATACATGTTCTATTAAAACTAAATAAAGCTCAATAAAATGTCACAAGCGAATCTAAATAGAACCTGAACTCACTGACCTTGAATTAAGGTGTAAAAACTAGTTAGGCTACTTTTAGAATTAGATGACCCAATTATTGGCGTTGCGCGGACAGCGCAAGCGCATCGTAAGGCTGTGGTCGAAAGAAAGCGATTTGTTATACTTTTTTCATCTACACGCCTACCTCAGCAAATCCGGTAAGTTCCAAACAAATTCAAATTCTAGGTTGCTAGATTTACACGGGCTTAGTAGCTAATAATCAGAGATCGGACAATTAATGTGCGTTATTGTTTGCAATAACGCACATAACGCAATTGTATGAATATGACTCCAAATTTGATTTAATAATTAATCATTTAATCATTTTGACACCTGTAAATATGAAAACTTTTGTAAAGGCACATTAAAGCTTCGAAATCGAATTTCAAAAAATTATTCTTATAATTATTCATTCAATCAACTTTGGAGTCATGTCCATATTATTGCGAACAATGACGCACATTTGTCCGATCTCTGCTAATATTTTTTAGTACCTACTTGTCACTTACACTTGTCGAATGTGTGAAAACATGTTGTATAAGTGCTTAGTATTAGTATAACTGCAAGTGGTTAAAAGCCGGTCTTGATTACTAAGCGACAAGCATCTACCCCAGTTAAAAATCTACTAATACTTGTCACTTGTCGAGTGGTGCAAGCATATCGACAAGCACACTCTGACTAGTTATTAGGTATTCAAAGCTGTCGAAGTGTTTTGTTTGCTCTGTTTTTCGAGTTTAATATCCAGGAAAATATTATTATGACGTCGGAAAGATGGGATTAGAAAACTACTATAAAATCTTCATAAATATTTTATACTCTCTTTGATCTTCGGTTTCTAGCTCCCTTAACAGAGTTTCCATTTTATTCTCTTCTCAGCAACCACTATCTTATCCATAAACGACTATTGGCACTTCTGCTTGCTAATCTTGTATCATAGCTATTAAAGTAATATTAGAATAATGCCTAAACACATTTCTTAACACTAGTCGATCTCGTAAAGTAATACCATTTATTGACGCCAGTGTGTAGACGGTTACTTGCCACTTGTCACTGTGCATATAAGTCCCTAACCACGTACACTAATAACAAGTACCATTAAGTCCGTGTAAACCTAGCATATCACGGCAGATTGTCACTTAGAAAACTAAATAACTTTCTAAAGCAATTGTGTTATCGCTTTAGCTTCGAATACGACCTTACCTTCACTAAAACAGTAACAAATAAGACTGCTTCTAATTGTGAAATAGATGTGTCTGTTATACATAATTGGGTGTATCCAGTTACATTTGATTGATGTTACATTATTCCACTTTGCTTCTTTAAAAGGGCCTATGTCGAATTATGCCACTTACGACGCTTTTCGGGCTTGAATTAATGATATATATCCATTACATTAGACAGTAATGGGTATGTTTCTGTGTATGTAAATTAAAGTGTATCATTTCGTTTGTCATTAGTCATAGAAGTTTTTGCTGATCTGACGAAGTTTTGTAATTTGTTGAATTTGAGTTTCGTGTTTTGTAATTTTGTAAAAAGTAATGATACGCAATGTCAGCCTCCGTAGCCTAGTTGGTAGTGACTCTGCCTACGAAGCTGGAGGTTCCGGGTTCGAATCCCGGCGAGGGCATTATTTGTGTATTTATTTATCACAAATATTTGTTCCTTGGTCATGGTTGTCTATGTATTTAAGTATCTATTATATATATCGTCGCCTGGTACCCACATCACAAGCCTTAATTGAGCTTACCGTGGGACTAGGTTGATTTGTGTAAGATGTCCCAAGATATTTATTATTTATTTATTTATTATAATAGCACTTAATCATTATGTCTTTGATCTTTATAGTCACTCTTATGATGACGCCTTCATTGGAGTGACCACAGAACTGGTATAGTTCTGTGGGAGCGCCTGAGACAAATACCAGAGACAAATACTCCAAAGTTGACATCTTACACAAATCGACCGAGTCCCACGGTAAGCTCAATTAAGGCTTGTGATGTGGGTACCAAGCGAGGATATATATAATAAATAGACACATATAGATAATCCCACAATGTCGTAACAGATGTGCTTACCACAGAAAAAATCAACTGCGAAAGACTCTGGTCGTCACGGGATTCGAACCCGCTTCCTCTGGATTGCCGGTCCAACGTGCTTCCAATTACACCAGACTACCTTCCGTCGATCATAGCGAATTTAGTCAATGGTATTGTGAAGCTAATCACTAGCGACATCTGTACGTAGTGTTTCGAAGGTACTACAACCTTAAGCCACTCAAAGACGTGTGTCTACCACAATCGTCCGCATACTCGACAACTCTCCGTTGCGTTGAATTTGCTATAGAGGGCGCTGTAATCATTTCATGATAAGGAAACATCAATTTGTTTTTTTTTTTATAATTAAACAAATTGAACATATAGATACTTCAATAAATAGACAGTCACGAACAAGGAACACATATTTGTGATAAATAAATACACAAATAATGCCCTCGTTGGGATTCAAACCCGGTACCTCCGGCTTCGTAGGCAGGGTCACTACCAACTAGGCTACGGAGGCTGACAGAAATCCCCAAAATGTAAGAGTATCGGAGTTCGTTGTAGTAGGCCAGAAGTGAACTACAGTAGGCTGATGATGTGTTAAATATTTTTTTTTTAAAAACAGACAATAACATGAACTAGCCTCCGCAAGATGTCACGGTCACCTAATTGCCAGTATCGTGACACCGTCGCAGTAAACACAGGCCGTCAAACGACAGTGATGATCAACTTCCGACGGTAATGATGGCAACCGCCGTTTTACTTGTCATCAACGTCAGTTTCAACTGATGTGTTGAGATTTTTGACCTTAGTGTTGTTGCTACATGATCATTTTGTTAATCGACTTCAAAAAAAGGAGTAGGTTCTCAATTCGACTGTTTTTTTTTTGTTGTATGTATGTTACCCGATAGGTATCTCCGACAATCTTGAACAGATTTAATTTTTTTTTGTCATCGAACGTGTCTAACCCCGAGATGGTCCCGTTGGCACCAAGTTGGGGTCTGATGATGGGATCTTGGAGAAATCGAGGGATCTCTTCAAATGGTAAGAATTATTTACGAAATAATTTAACTATTATAATATCTCAAATCCCCAATGAGTTCTACTAGTTTTAAATGGTGCCATACGTTACAAGCGGCCATAGGCTATATACATGTAGTTGCTGACTACCCTCAAGTGGTCCGTATGATTGACTGCCACCTTATACTCGTACACTTAAAGGTAAAAATACGTGTCTCTGGTTTTTGTTTCAAAAGGATTGAAATAACGTTCTATTCGCCTTGAAATATTTTATAACGGTCTTACATGCTCTTATAAAATTTGCAATTATAGCTTACTTAATACACCAGTAGTCAATTCGACACTGGCCTAGGCAGCTTAGACATATAATTATGCCACTATCATGTTACTATCACATTACGTTGTTTCTTATAATGCGGCATTTGGATAGGGTTGCCAAAAATATACCGTCCTTTACTTCTTGTTCGAAAAGTAAGATTAATGGCAGTTGAATGGGTTAAGGACAACAAACACAAATTATGTATAAATATACCTAGGTTACTTATTGTTACACAAACCACACGTAAAATATACATAATATAACATTTTGGACAACAGTAAGTCAAACTACGTAATTTTCCTGTCAATCAAATTTTTCTCTTGTAAATATTTACCTTATTTTATTATTTAAATAACAGTTTTTAGCTATTTTATTGTAGTTAAACGAACAGTATGGCTCCGCTAGTAAAGTGCAATAAATGCAGTTCAGTGCCGCTAAGAAATTACTTAGATTGTTTTTCATGTAAATATCGCTACTGCCTCGACTGTCTGGAACGAATAGGCGTAAGTTTTAAAAGGTTTTCGCTCATGACGACTGAAAATAAAGCAACCTGGAAGTGCAGTTGTTGTTACCGTTCAACGAAACCGAACCTCACCAATAAATGCAAAACAGCCCTAATGCCATCGCCAGAGCCCAGCACCAGCAACGCCCCGCCTTCTTCCAAGAATGAAGCGAACCAAGTTCGGCCCGCAAGTGTCGTAAATACAATAATGTCGACTACGGTAAAATGTAGTGCATGTAATGTTGTGATTGACGAAATGCTGTCATATATACAGAATAAGTTATCCGTGATAGACGAAGAAACTCTAGTGCGCCTATGTACATCGTCGTTTACGGGAGCGGAGATTCAAAATTCAAAAACGTTGCTTTTTGAAGCTGTCCCCACGAATAACCCAAATGTGAACCGTAGGGGTGACAAGAAGGAGCAGCGTGATGTTAACGATATTATTAATGTATTTAGAACAGCTGACCCCAGTTCTATTCCAACATTTGTAGCTCGGCAGTTGGAGAAGTTACCACCTATACTTTTTGATCACTTGGACTGCACGAAATTGCTGAAGGATATAGTGAAACTACAGACCGACATGGCCATAATTAAATCCACGTATATCACTAAGAATGACATGGAAGACCTGAAAAAAGAAGTGCAGGCCATTGGCAGTGTTGCCCCAGCTCAGCTTTCAATATGTAACGTAAACACAAGGCGCGGAGCCTGGTGTTTGGATAATGACCCTACAGGCATATCGCATCCTCATAACTCAACATTAAACGATACGCAGGACACAAATAAAGAAACAACAGAGTCACCAAAAACCTATAATGTGAGTGTAAGCGACCCGTATCGATCTATTTTGATTTCAGGTAGATCACCTACCGCCGAGAGTATTATATTGCCGACGCAGCCGGCCGTTGCTGTGTCAACCGGTATGAGTCATTCTCCTAAACAGCTGAGCGTAACGCAGATGGCCCCAGCGGCCGATATTAACATCTATGCTGACACGCAACTATTTTCTAAGGAACCTTTGCATGATCAAAAAGACAAAAATGAGGATAGTGAATGGAAGTTTGTTCAGTATAAACATAAAAACAATACAAGTGAACGACGCAAAGGTAATATTGGGACCTCGAATGTATCTTTCGGTACTTTTAAAGCCGCCGAGCGCAGAATTCCGATGTTTATAACAAAAATTAACAAGGATGCGCAGGAATCTGAAATAACCGAGTACATTAAACAAAAAACGCATGAGTCGATTTCTTTAGAAAAAGTTAAGATTCGAAACGAGAAATTCTACAACGCGTATAAGTTCTTCGTAAATGAATCGAAAATACCGATGTTTTTGGATAGTAACTTATGGCCAAAAGATATTATATTTCGTAAGTTTGTACATTACAAGTACAAACAACCCGACAGAGTAAAATCTGGTAGCTCGGCAGAATAAAATACCTAAATTTAATAAGATGGCGAGAAGAACATGTTTATTCGCAAGTTATAACTGTAAAAACGTCAAACGTTGTATTGACAGTGTTAGAGAACTATGTGACACTTGTGACATAATAGCGCTACAGGAAACATGGTTGGTTCCCGAAGATATCCCATTTTTGAGTATTATCGACTCAAAATTTGGTGCGACGGGGACATCGGCAGTAGATACGTCGGCGGGAATGCTGCTCGGGCGGCCGTACGGCGGTGTCGCGTTGTTGTGGAAAAGTGCGGTTTTCCGCGATGTTTCGGTTGTGCCGTGCAATAATCCGCGAGTATGTGCTATAAAAATAGTGATGGACGATCGGCCTATTATAGTAATGAGCGTATATATGCCTACGAACAGTACAGATAACCTGTCTGATTTTACGGACTGCTTCGGAGGGGTGAGTGCAATCGTAGAGGAATATGGCATAGAATCTGTCTACATACTCGGAGATTTCAATGCCCATCCATATGAACTATTCTATAATGAACTTATGAACTACTGTGAAGAACTGGATTGGTGTTGTATCGACATACAGAAGCTGGGTGTAGATTCTGGGACGTACACTTTCATTAGTGAAGTGCATCACTCCAAACGTTGGTTGGATCATTGCATAACATCTCAATCGGCAATGTCATCAGTAAAAAATGTATATGTTAAATATGATGTTGCGTGGTCTGACCATTTCCCTCTTATTATGGAATGTGAATTAGGATTACTGACACCTAGTAGATTAATAAATCAAGTTCGTTTACCGAACGAACATGTCTTGTGGGGGGAAAGAGGGGCGGAGCAGATAGCACACTATAAAAAAGTATGTCACGCAGGCTTAAAGTTAATCGATTTTCCCATGGAGCTCAGATGTTGTGCTGATAATCACTGCTATGAAAACAATCACAGGCAGGTAATAGATCAATTGTATAAAGATATTGTGTCTGTTCTTCGCCGAGCCGCTATTGAAAATTGTAAAATCAGGAAACGGAAGTCTGGGAGTAGAGTCATTGGTTGGAACAGGCATGTCAAAGATGCTCATGGGGTAGCCAGGCGGAAGTTTCGGGAGTGGGTGCTTTCTGGTAGACCTGCGAATGGAAACCTTTTTAATGAAATGTGTGAAACTCGAAAGATCTTTAAAGCGCGTCTTAAATGGTGTCAAGATCACCAGTTACAAATAAAAATGGACATCATTGCGTCGCAACACTCAAAAAAGGATTTCCGTTCGTTCTGGAAGGCTACCAATTCGATGAGGCTTCGGCCGAGTTGCCCTCTTAGCGTAGATGGTAAAAGTGAGTTGAAAGATGTAGCCAACCATTTCAAGGACATGTTTGTTGTCAAGTCACCTTTAGATTCTTCAAAGCGGGAGGTGAACAGTGCTGAGGCCAACAAGGAACCAGTGGGACCTGCCTTTACTGCCAAGGAGGTAGCAAAAGCTATTAGCATGATCTCACGTGGCAAGTCTCCGGGCCATGATGGACTCAGTATTGAGCATCTTCTAAATGCAGGTCCTCATATTTATAGAGTGCTGGCTATGTTTTATACGTTGTGTGTCAGACATTGCCATTTGCCTCATGATTTTATGAGGACCATAGTTATACCAGTAGTTAAAAACAAAACTGGCAACCTTGCGGAATCCAGTAACTATAGACCTATATCCTTGGCAACGATCATTGCCAAGGTATTTGATGGTATGCTTAACGTACAGGTAAACAAATACGTGCGTCTTAGTCACAATCAATTTGGGTTTCGACCGGGACTATCCACTGAGAGCGCCATACTTTGCCTTAAGCATACCGTCAAGTATTATATAGATAGAAAAACTCCGGTTTATGCTGCATTCTTGGACCTATCTAAGGCTTTTGACCTGGTGTCCTACGATTTACTGTGGAAGAAGCTTAAAGATATTCGCTTGCCTTTGGAAACTGTACAGATACTCCGGTACTGGTACAAGGGCCAGGTCAACAGCGTTAGATGGGCGGGTACGATGTCTGATCCTTATAGGTTGGAGTGTGGTGTGAGGCAAGGGGGGCTCACCTCGCCTACATTCTTCAACCTATATATTAACGAGCTTCTAGAGGCGCTAGGTAGAATGCATGTCGGATGTCATATTGACTCAGTATGTGTCAACAATATCAGTTATGCTGACGACACTGTTCTACTTAGCGCTTCTGCCTGTGGTTTACGTCGGCTACTGGAAACATGCGAAAAGTATGCTATAGATCACGGACTTAAATATAATGTAGTTAAAAGCCACTTGATGGTATTTGAACCTAAAAACTACAAAATAGGTACAGTACCCCCCATAAGGTTAGACGGCACTCCATTGCAAAGGGTGTGGAATTTTAAATACCTAGGACATATTGTAACGCACGATCTTAAGGATAATATGGACATGGAACGGGAACGGAGGGCTCTGTCAGTTAGGTCCAATATGATCTCCCGTAAGTTCGCGCGGTGCACAAGGGAGGTTAAAATAACATTATTTAAAACGTATTGTACCTCTCTGTACACGTGCAGCTTGTGGCGGAGCTATACGCAACGGGCTTACGGGGCCCTCCGTGTACAATTCAATAACGCGTTCCGGGTGCTGGTGGGGCTGCCGCGCTTCTGTAGCGCATCAGGGATGTTCGCGGAAGCGCGAGTGGACTGCTTCTACACGAGCATACGCAAGCGATGTACATCCCTGGTGCGCCGGGTGCGCGCCAGCCCCAACCCTATCCTGCGTTCCATAGGGGACAGGATTGACTGTCCGTTTATGAGGCATTGTTGCGACTTGCATATATCGCAGAGTCTGATTATTATGTAGTTATTGTATTAAATTTTAGTATTAGTATTAAGTACCTAATTCAACTAACCATATCATGTATGAGTCTCGTGTTACTTGAAATAAATTATTATTATTATTATTATTATTATTATTATTAACTTTGCTCACGTTGGCTCAGATCAGTATGGTACGTTTTCTCATCAGTTTTATTATTATATTTTTTATTAATAATCGTAATATTTTTATCTATTTTTAACTAGAAAAGGATTTGTGTATAAAAACAGCACTGTTACGAGGATATGCACAATATTATTGCTAATGTGTTTTAATAGGTACTGTGACGATAGCAAACAAGCTTACGACTTGTTTGATGGTGGAACAGTTCACTCCAAGGGATTCACCCTTTAAAAACCTATGAACACCTTATCTGAAAAACACGATACAATTTTATCGATTTATTTATAAAAGTAGATTACATTTGCGAAAGTGACAGCCCTATCGAAAATAATGTAATGTGTACATTACGTGCGAACACTGCAAACGAACACTAATTTGCACTTACGCGTTTTTCTTGCCATCATAAATTCTAACACTGCTTATTGCGAGAGCCGGCCCAAATATGTGCAGTCGCCATCAATATCGGAGCTGTCACGGTACTCAAAAATATCTGAGCATACACTCTAACGTCATAACAATAGAGGCGTGCTCAGATATTTTTGAGCATCCTGGCTGATCCGATATATCTGACGGCGAATGTACAGAATACCACGCCTCTTGGCATTGCTATCCCAGATACAAAGTGTAGGTAATTAAATTGACTATGTAAACAAAAATCATGATTATATTTAACCTTTGTAAAGTTAAAAGCGTATATACGTTCATGGAATTTGGCATCGTAACTCGCAAACGCATGTTTTTTTTAAACAGATATGGTCATATCTAGCTGATCACAGGCCTAGCCAAGATACCATTTTGCAATCGAATACGATAAACGATAAGTGATAAATCTATAAGAATGACAATGACATGTTGGAATACCAACGAAAAGTCACGTGACCATTTCCATACATCATGATCACGTGATTTTTCGGTTTGTAATTCAATACGTTTATCGCTTACTCAAAAACTTATGTCATCATCATCATCAGCCTGTGATAGTCCACTGCTGGACGTAGGCCTCTCCTATTAGCTATGCGTATAGACGCATTGGGAGCTAAATGCCCATAATCGCCACGCTGGGATGTGATATAAAATTATGTACTTATTGCTTAATCAAAAAACTTATGTACGAAATATTCACAAGTGCTTTACGCGGAAGGAAAAAATCGCGAGCAAACCTGCAAACATCTGTTATTTCTTAATGTACCTATGTAGTATGTACCTCCACTAAAGATTCCTGAAATGTTAAACTTAAGGTGCATTCAGACCAAAAGAGCATTCTCTATTTTAACCCCCTACTCTACGAAATTCAATCGTTACACAAAACGTGATTCGTTGATTTCGAGAGTGGGGGATAGAATATCGAATGCTCGTTTGGTCTGAATGCACCTTAACATGTGAAGATTATATTAAATACCTAATACTACACAAATTATTTAGATTCTGCGTGTTTTGCAGCAATGCATATACCTAATTATACTCATTACCATATTCCGTGCTAAAATCACGCTTAAATAATTCATTTTACCTCCAAACTAAACCCACAGAATTATTTACCTACAATTGTAGCCATTAAGTCAAAACGAATATTCAAATATGGACCTTATAACAATGTAACATTTAACGTTCATGTTAACAAATTCATCCTTTGTTCGTTGCGGAATACAGGGTGACTTCAAATTGGTGATACAAAAATAGTAAAACCTGAATTTATTATTGGTCGATTATTATTGGTGGTAATACAAGAAAAAAATCGACGCTTCCATACATTTTGGTCAACTTATATTACCACATTTCTATGGAAGTGTCGATTTTTTTTATTATTTCGTCCCATAGTAAAACTTGTGAAACCCATTAATAAATTCATGTTTAATTATTTTGTATCGCCAATTTGAAGTCATCCTGTGTATTATGACCATTAAATAAACAAATTATTTATACAGTGTGGTACTAAACGTGTGCAGTAGGTACATAAATAACTGAATGCATGAAATTGCGAATGTAGCGTTATTGTGTGTTTATAATTATTATCCAACCGCGATTGGAACGGGATTCGTAAGTACTAACATAACAAAAACTATGTGTTTTTGTTATTTTCATTTTTTATTTATTTATTTTACACACTTACAATCATCTATCCTTACAGGTATTTATGAAACCTAAGACAATACACTCGTTTAGTACAGTCAAAGACAAAATAAGGTGTAGGTACACAAAAATGTTCAAAAATATGTCCCAGTGCACTCTAATTCTGTGTAATAAGAACGTCGTAACATATTTATGAGCGGATTATTTCGATACTTATTATTGCACATGACTATACCGCACTGTATAATAGCCCACCTAAGGAAGACCAAATGTTGCCTATCGGGAGAAATAACTCGTGTATAAGCGAATTTTGGCATAGTTGTAGGGAATGGAGTTTTAAACCACGTACTAAAAGTACTGGTGGATAGGGGTGGAGCTAACGGGGGGAGGGGGGTGTAAAGGTCCTTATTTTTGATTTTTCGTAAATAACTCGTAAACCGTGGCTTGTAGCAAAAAACGTTCTAGTACATAAGTAATCTACATAAAATTCTCTACAAAAAAGATATACGCATGTTTCCTCTGGGATCAATGTGTCATGAGATAAGAAAGCAAGAAGATGGACACTAAAGAAATAAACACATTTGTTTAAGTAGGTATGGCACATACAGAATGCTCGCGAGCATTCCAAAAGATTTTAATGCTCGATTCCTGACCATATTTAGAGTCTTCAATGTGATACAAAATTTCCTGGATTCGGTTTGGTTTCAGAGATAATCAACCTTTTTTTCGAAATAAGTTTTTGACGTAACTCGTCATAAAACTTCTTTTTAATTACAATTCTACCACAACGTGTTTTAATATTACCACACCATTTGCCTGCTTAATATTACCACATCTTTTGGAATGCTCGCGCCCGGGCTCGCCCTGTATAATTATTTGTAAAAATAAAATTCCTAATTATCTTCTGAACCTAAAATATTCTCATAATCATCGTCAAAAGATTTTAACTATGCATTCTAGACATCAAAACAAACAAAAATTATTATGAGACCTAATCTCAAATACCACCAAAAACAAATTTTTTTTTTCTCTTTTTTTTTTAGACTTTTAGCATACTTTTAACATTTTCAGTACTTTTTATCATAACAACAATTTGTTAAAATTATTTATTTTAATATTTTTTTTAGGGACAGGTTATTGCGTCAAGTTTATTCCCATTTTTTAATTGCTAGGCAAAAAGTGTGGTAATATTAAAACACATTGTTGTAGCATTGTAATCAAAAAGAAGTTTTATGACGAGTTACGTCGAAAAACTTATTTCGAAAAAAAGGTTGATTATCTCTGAAACCAAGCCGAATCCATGAAATTTTATATGACATTAAAGACTTTAAATATGGTCAGGAATTGAGCATTAAAATCTTTTGGAATTGTCGCGAGCATTCTGTATGTGCCATACCTACTTAAACAACTGTGTTTATTTCTTTAGTGTCCGTCTTCTTGCTTTCTTATCTCATGACACATTGATCCCAGAGGAAACATACTAAGACTTTTTTTGTAGAGAATTTTATGTAGATTACTTATGTACTAGAACGTTTTTTGCTATAAGCCACGGTTTAAGAGTTATTTACGAAACATATTGATTTAAACTTTCACGATTATCACTCATATTTTACAGACAAACGGGTCTTAATCGCGTAAACTTACGTTTAATTATATCCTGACGTTTCGGGCATGACGTTACACCCGTGGTCGCAGGCAGACTGACTGACTGACTGACTGACTGACAGTCTGCCTGCGACCACGGGTGTAACGTCATGCCCGAAACGTCAG
>JALPQI010008023.1:0-31363 GCA_025490895.1 Thaumatotibia leucotreta | reverse complement strand
CATTTGGAAATGTCGTTTCTCTAAATCTATATAATTTAGGGTAATGCAAGGTAGCTCAAATCCTTTCAAATTTCATATTCTTTCTAAGTTTTGTAGCAATTAGTATCGAAAAGATAATAGTTTTTTAATTAAACGTCAAAAAGTAAAAGAAGTCCAATATTTTTTCAGTTTTTTTCGTCCTATGCCGAAATTCCTATTTTGTTTTTCTTGTAATATGCATTTTTGTACGTCCTTATAGGGCCTATATAATATACTAAAATTGCAGCTTTGCAACACGACTTGCGATTTGTATGAAACACTTAGATAACGGACCTCCGGCTTTTTGAATTTCGCGTTTTTAGTTTCAATCACAAAGTTTGCTGACCTGATTTTACCCTTAAATGAAAGAATATTAATTGCGCTATAAGATAATTATTTCATGGTTTTCGTAGCATAATTAGGTAAGGCGATATTAAACCAAAAACGTTAGCAAAACTCAACATTTTATCTAGTTTACAAAACAGGGTACTATTTGAAGTCTCGAATCTCTGAAACTATAAGACCTACGGTAATGCATGTTATCTCATCTTGTTACAAATTCATTCATCTTTAAACGTTACCTGACACATATTGTCAAAAAACGTAAGGCTTTTTTTATAAAAATCAGAAACTAAAAATAGACAGTAAATTTCACAGTTTTTCACGTATAACGCAGCTAGCACAACTTTTTTTTGCTTGCAAAATGTGGTTTTATACTGCCCTATGGTGTCTAAATAACATACCAAAAATGCAGCTTTACTACATGTTTTGCGAGTTTAATGTACGATTTGACCGTACTATAACTGTTATTGATAGGACAAGTACATAATTAAGGTAAGGTGATTGATGATATATAAGGACTATTATTTACTCACCTTCAAAACCCCTAAATAGCAAATTCCATTTCAATTGAGCCATTTCCAATATCCTAGAAATAAACAAATGGAGATAGATAGGTAGATGTTCTTATAAATAGGTACATATAATGTTTTTTTATCTTTCTGAGACAGGTATTGGCATTTTTTATGTCAACCAAATTGTACCAAGCCATTCTTGTTGGCCAAAGCATTATTTTTAATAAACAAATCTTGTTTCAGGAATAACACATAAGAAATGGCAAAAGGTAAGTACAATACAATGTATTTTAATTATAAGATTAGGAAGAAATGATATCCTCCTAATGCCCTCTTCTCAAATTTTAGTTGTAAATATAGCCCAAACTGGTGTTTTAAAGAACAAAATTGCAACCAAGATTAATTTCCAACAATGTGAAGATCATTGATGTGACTATAACCAAACTGCTGTTTAAATGAATATGTTATAATCTTTCTGTAAAACTTACTGCAACATTGAAAAAAAACAGTGTTATAACAATTGGTATTTGATTATCTGTGTTTAATGTTTTGAATGTAATGAAATTGAGTTGCTATATTAATTCTTAGTAACAAGTGAAATTGGCAGCATGTTGGAAACAAGTTGAGGAAATCCATAAAATATCTTACTAAATATAACTATTTTAGGGTGTAAGACGATTTTGGCTTGGTTTGGGCACATGCTGTCTGTGTAAAGGACAATTTTACAAGGTTACTTATTTTATCCTTTTATAAGTGTGTTTGGTGTTTTAGCCACAAAAATGAAACATTATTGTGTATTATAAACATTTTCAGTTTAAAATTTTAATATGACATATATATTCCTATCAGCTGATATGCTAATGGTCTAGCAAATGTATTAAGTCGGGAAAAAGGAAAAATTGTATGCAGTAAGAAATGGGTAATTTAAATCAGTACTAAAACTTCACAGCTGAATGATGAAATTTATTCTGTTCTTTTAAATGGATGTTCGTTTATAATGGCATCTTATATCTTATATGTAAGGGTATCCAGGACTCAATGATAAACACCATTTTTTTCTTTTAAAAGACACATAGCACACTGGCGAAAAACCCCGATTTCCTGGCATAAATTAAATGTAGTTATAATTAGATTGGTACTTCACTAAAGTCTTTCCGTTGTGTTTTTAAACACACCTATTTCACTGTTTAAGTAATAATACGAATTATAAATCAAATAAAAATTTTTAAAAAATCATTTATCGCGTTTCTCCACTTAAGAGATCAAATTTTATATCAGTCATCGCATTCGACGATTTTAGGGGATTAACGATCTTAAAAGAAATATAAAAGACTTTTAAAATAACAAAATAAAAATTAAAATTTTACCTTTATTTACTTTCTTCATAAGATCGAAAACTTTGTTCAAATGTATAGAAAGGTATAGACAAAATAGATTATATATTGCTGCTTTGATAAACAAGGATATAAACTAATCCGGTTTCAAGACGGGAATGCACGGGAAAGTGAACTTTTAGTCCATGACAATAATTTTTTAATCACTTATTTTTTGTTATGTAATATCTTATTAAATACGTAGTCCTTACCTTCAACAGATTAACAACAATAAACAACATTGAAAATGTACAAAAAATTGATTGAGTATTGCACCATACAACAAGTCAAACTTTGACTGATCGTTTCATGCATATATTATATATGCATGCTGATTGGTCGAGTTATGTCTCGAATAGATACTTCAGTTTTATTGTTTATGCGACCGACATAAGCGAAACCATTAAAGAGACACTTAGATTTTTTTAATTAATGCCATGAAATTGGGGTTTTTCGCCAGTGTGCATAGGACTAATGAATCCTCCAAGCATAGGACTTCGGAGAATTCTTACTAACCCTAAGATCTGAATGTAGTAATAAAAAATGTATGGCTCCACTTACTTTCTAGTAAAATTATGTGTTTATATTTAGATGCTCCAGTGAAGGGCAAATTTTAAATGTTTATTTTCGCAATTTCATTTAATGAGTTGGTAAAACATCTCTTTGTCCTTCTATCACTTTCACATTCACTGTTTCAATTCTCCACAAACATTCATTGTTTCAATTTGACATCCTCATGCTTTGTAACTGAGGTTGACCATATAAAGTGGGGTTTCTAGTGATGATAGCTGGGACTGTCAACATTTTAAGTCTTGATTTATATATTTTGTAAGTTTTGTAATGATTTTAAATAATATCCAACTTTTTAGGCAAGAATAAAGGAGGTAAAGGGAAAGGCGACGAGCCAGAGGTCCCCTCTGTGAGTGGTTTGTCTCTTAGCGAGACTCCATCAACATCACAATCTGAGGCTCAGGAGGCTGACGAGTCTACTGGTTTGACGTCTGCTGCAGCCAGAAGGAAGGCAAAGAAGGCTGCAAAAGCAGCACCCCTAGAGGGATCGAAACCACGTTCTGCTCCTGTCGCCGTTACAGAGCCTGAACCACCTAAACCAGCCCCTGAACCAGTTCAGCCAGTTCAGGAAGAAAAGGAAAAGAGCGAGGAGAAAGAAGAGGAGGATGGTTTAGGATTGGGGGGAGGTCAGAAAAAGAGAAAACCTAGAAAAAAGAAGCCATCGTTAGCCTCACAGGAGGCAGGTGCGCCAACACCGGTGCAAGCAGCCGAGTCTCCAAGCCTGACGCAGGCACCGACCCCGGCACCCATACCGGCACCGGCATCGGCACCGGCGTCGACTCCGGCGCAAGCACGGGCACAACCACCTGCACGAGCGCCAGCGCCATGGGGAGCAGGGTGAGCAAGAGCATCCTTGTAAATTCGATTTTCATTCTTTTCATAGAGAAGCAAGCCATTTCGAATTTTGAGGAGATTCAAACGTGTGTTACCTACCTGTGTATTAGGGTGTCCAATATTTTACGAATTATAGAAATTAATAACGCATACACCCCCTAAATCGGTTTCTTTAACCCCAAAACACTCTGGAAAAAAATCTGCATATTCCTGTATATACAGGAACAACTTTCAACTGAAATTCCCATACAAATTACTATGAAAAAATTTGGTCTGACCAAATTAGTAAAGTAAGTTGATAATAATGTATTGTTTTTCTGTTCTCATCAAGTTAATTCTATGAAAAAATGTATATAATAATTTATAACTTAATGCCATAGAAAAAAATTAAATAAAAGGGGGTATGTATTATTAATTACTAAAGTTCGTAAAATATGGGGTGTCTCGGGTACTGTGTATTTAATGAGTAACTTTTCCAATTTAATCAACCTTGAATTTAATTTCTTGTTGAATTCTGTAATCTAATCCAAAATTTTATTGAATGTTATTAAAACCTAGTGGACTTTATGTTTGTATTTATATTTCAGGCGTGGTGCTGGGCGTGGGATGCCTGGCCCGCCTGGAGGTGTTCCACAGGCGCAGGCACCTGGCGGCTGGCCGGGCGCGGCTGGCTCACCAGCGGGCTACGCTGGGCAGCCCGGGCTCCCTGCGCCGCCGCAGCCCGGCGCATCCGGATACATGCAACCCGCACCACCAGGTTTCGGCCAAGCTGGTGCGCCACCGCAGCAGCAAATGCCACCGCAGCAGCAACTGCCGCCACAGCAACCACAGTCGCGCCAGACCACACCTCCGGTCGCTCCTGGCCCGCAAGGAGATAGGCCCTCCTCGGCCTCTAAAACTGTTTGTCGATACAAGATACCTCGAAGGATCGAAGGGAACTCCGTTCCCTGTAGACCCATTAAGGTGTTAACCAATTACTTGGAAATGAAGATTGCTCCACTTAAAATTGTAAGTTTCTTAACTTCTCTGGTAGCATGTTTGAATTCCAGTTGTAATATCACTTAAATTTATGAATACTATTATATTTTGTCTGACACTATTAAATTTGTTTTGTTTCAGTATCGCTACGACGTATCATATAAACCTGACAAGCCGAAAAAAATGATTTCTCCCGTTTTTATAACGATCAAAAACAAGTATTTCCCCCGGGAACTAATTGCCTTTGATCAGATGAAGAATTGTTATTGTAGAAATCCTTTACCAAATGTGTCACAAACAGACCGTTACGCCATAACGGTAAGTGGATTAAATTTGCCTACAGATTTTCCTTTATTTGTGCTGGGGTTTCATTGTTTATTTATAGGTTTACCTTCCTTTTTATTATATTACACATCAAATATTATTTTAGGAGGAATATACGGATCCCAATGGAAAGAAGATGACTGTGGAAGTATCATTCAAATTTACGGGAATAGTGGACCTCAATACTATACTTACGTAAGTCAAATTCTGCAAATTATTAATTGTTGCTTGGAAAATTATGGCTTGGTACAGTCACGGACTTTAATTGATAAGCCACTTGTCACTGTGCGTATTTTAGCCGTGTAATGCAAATCGGGTTTAGTCGCTTTTACTCGTAAATCCTAATAAAGGAAGTAAAGTCATCGTATAACAGAAGAGCAAAAATTATATTTTTATCTTTATCATTGTGCGTTTATGAACTGTCACTAAGGTTCGAATCTCTGAACTAAAATGTTAAATGGCGAACTTGACATTACATTCAATGCACTTAGCTTTATAATTAGGTATAACTATGACGTATTATCGGAGGTGGTCGTCAGCAACTCGGCACAAACGCCATGTTAGCGTAGTTTTCTGCAAATAGGTTATCATTTCAAGCGTGGTTTCGATGAGCCAATTAAATGTCTTAACTTGACTTTTCAATCGCAAAATATAAAAATATTTCGTTTCAAGATGGCGGGTTTACCGTGCATTTTCAAATCTGGTATCACGACTTCGGCCGAACTCTGCTGACCAATGGGGCAGGCGTTGCTACGGTTAGCTAATGACCGCTCGCGTTTTCTTCGGAAGGTGACATTACCATGGTTACGTAATAACAAAAAAGTTTAACCAATAATAATTGATCCATATTTTTCCGGAAGCTAACGTTACTATAGTTACGTTATAACATCCGCTTTAGTCCTGAGACGTCAATCTAACTTCAGAGCCCAGATGGTAATTCGACTGCTAAGCTCATAGATATATGAAAGAGAGAGATTTGTAACGAAGCGAAATCGTAATGAGTCTCGGTGTCTCCGAGGTCGGGCCTTTGCCACGCTGTGATTGGCTAAAGCGCGGAATGAAGCGCGGCACTAGAGAAGAGGCTACGTCGATAAACTATTATCCATAGATATTTGATAAGGCCGGAATATTAAGAAAAACATTAAAATCGATCTATCATTCAATAAGAAATAAATACAGATTAAAATATCGCATTAAACGATGTATCTAATCTTTATAAACATGTATTTGAATATGAACAAAGCAATTTATTAACGACATTATCTTAATTGTGGCTGGGAATCAAATGAACAAATAATTATTTAGACGGTTGTACCCTTAATAAACAAAATGTTATCTTCCGTTTCCGCGATGGTCACATATTTAAATAAAACAATTTCAACCTTTGACAACGGTTATTGTAAGAGACTCAAAATAATGAATATACGCGATGTAATCTATTTATATTGTTTTATCTTTATGAAGATAAGATATTGATACAAAGGTCAAAATATGAAAGAAAAATTGAATATAATCAAATACATTAACAATTTATCGACCCTATTTGTCATCGGCACGGTCAGTCGTCCCTCTAGTTCGCGGCCTGCTCGCAGCGTACCAAGAAATGACAGTACGGTTGTGAATATCGCTAGCAATTTGATACATTGCACGGTCGCTTACCAAATTGTAACTTGCTTGCTATTCTAAGCCGTCAATGTAAAACGCACATACAATTTGTCACTGAATAGTTCAACCAATTGGTACGCCCAAGTAAAATCATTATGACGTTTATGTCAGCGGTTTGTTGTTATATATTATTTGTAAAAATACGTGGTTTTGTCAACTAATAACTAAAAAAATCAATACTTACATGTGGTACGTGACTCAATAGTCCTTGAAATGTTTATTTACACTCCTATTTTTACAAGAAACAACGGCACAATTCGGCATTTTGCGGATATGTCCGAGCTCATTCTGCAGTCGCGGGTAAGTTGCGACTGGCTCATAGGGCGCGCATCTGTCACACTTATAAAGGCCAATCGGCCATAACGCTGCGACATGTTCCATGCCTCCGTTAGCTATCTATACTGATCTGTGGCTAAGCTGCTATGAAGGAATTTTCGTTCTCTTTCCTTTTAACGGCTGTCACTGTCAGATATTTTTTCAAAGTTAGAATTTCAGTCAGAAACTATCAAGTCTCTATTAAACATTAAATTTGTATGGCTACTGACAGATTATAGGATTAAGATAAGACTGTCAAACGTCTATCTACCATATTTCCACAAAGGTTACATAAGTATTCAACTAACGTCAACTAGGAGCTGTGACGAATTATAAAAAAGACAGCAATAGCATTTTGTCTCTGTCAATGAAAAAAATAATCTAACATTGCCCGATAACATGATATGGCTATTTATATAAATATCTTGACTTGAAAAAATACCTCGCCTATTAATGTCAGATAAATCATGGTATCCGATTTGAAGAAAACATGATTAAATTACTAAACGGTTTTAGACAAATCTATGAAGAACTGTCGTTATCCAGTTTCCTCTAGGAACAACGACATCTAGCGTTTAATAATGGCCGATGGCTAATCCTTAATTTTCGTCGACGAAGGAATTTTTATTATGTCAACTAGTTTCGACATACTTAACTTTTGACGCAACAAAGATTCGTATTTAACTGGCATATCATCGGGGAACATCGGTCATGTCGCGATCGTGCTTACTAACGAAAAATACCGAACCCATAATATTACACGACCAAGTTGCATCCCTTGCCAAGTGGTCTATCAATTAAAGTCCGTGACTGTACAGTCACCACATGGGAATGTTGAGCCACTTGGCAATGGATGCAATTTGGTCGTGTAATATTATGGGTTCGGTATTTTTCGTTAGTAGGCACGATCGCGACATGACCGATGTTCCCCGATGATAAGTCAGTCAAATACGGTTGCGTCAAAATTTCAGTGTGTCAAAACTAGTTGAAATAATAAAAATTTCTTCGTCTACGAGAATTAAGGATTAGTCATCGGCCATTATTAGACGCTAGATGTCGTTGATCCTAGAGGAAACTGGATAACGACAGTTCTTCATAGATTTGTTTAAAACCGTTTAGTAATTTATTCGTATTTGCTTCAAATCGGAAGCCATGATTTATCTGATATTATTAGGCGAGGTATTTTTTCCATTCATATTTATATAAATAGGCGTGTTATCGAGCAATTTTTAATTATTTTTTTCATTGACAGAGACAAATGCTATTGCTGTCTTTATTATCATTCGTTACAGCTCAGTTGACGTTAGTTGAAAACTTATGTAATGTAACCTTTGTAGAAATATGGTAGGTAACCTTTGACAATCTACCCATAATCCTATAATCTGTCAGTAGCCATAAAAATGTATAATAGAAACTTGATAGTTTCTGACTGAAATTCTAACTTTGAAAACATACCTGTCAGTGACAGCCGTTAAAAGGAAAGTGAACGAAACTACCATCAGGGCTCTGAAGTTAGATTGACGTCTCCAGGTCTAAAGCGGATGTTATAACGTAACTATAGTAACGTCAGCTTCCGGAAAAATAGCGAACAATCATTGGTTAAACATTTTTGTTATTACGTAACCATGGTAATGTCACCTTCTGAAGAATACGCGAGCGGTCATAGGCTAACCGTAGCAACGACCGCCCCATTGGTCAGCAGAGTTCGGCCGAAGTCGTGATATCAGCCTCATAAGAGTTCGGAACCCGATTTGTATTATTCGACCAAGTTGCGAACAGTGGCAAGTGGCTCAACAATCCCGTGTGGTGACTGTACAGTCACCACATGGGAATGTTGAGCCACTTGGCAATGGATGCAATTTGGTCGTGTAATATGGGTTCGGTATTTTTCGTTAGTAGGCACGATCGCGACATGACCGATGTTCCCCGATGATATGTCAGTCAAATACGAATCTTTGTTGCGTCAAAATTTCAGTGTGTCAAAACTAGTTGAAATAATAAAAATTTCTTCGTCTACGAGAATTAAGGATTAGCCATCGGCCATTATTAGACGCTAGATGTCGTTGTTCCTAGAGGAAACCGGATAACGACAGTTCTTCATAGATTTGTTTAAAACCGTTTAGTAATTTATTCGTATTCACTTCAAATCGGAAGCCATGATTTATCTGATATTAATAGGCGAGGTATATTTCCATTCATATTTATATAAATAGGCATGTTATCGAGCAATTTTAAATTATTCATTGACAGAGACAAATGCTATTGGGTCATTGTCAGACCGAAAAACAAAAGTTGTCTACTCGGTGGTCAAAAGTTAACAGCTTTTATAAATCTATGTTACGATTTGATTGCATAGGGATATAGACCGGGGAACCTAGTTGTACCGGCAATTGTTTCATCCCAAAATTAGTACAGGAATTCCTTAACTTTAGGCATGTCCACCGAAAAGACGATAACCTAAATCTGACAATGACCCTATTGCTGTCTTTATTATCATTCGTTACAGCTCTGTTGACGTTAGTTGAAAACTTATGTAATGTAACCTTTGTAGAAAAATAGTAGGTAACCTTTGACAATCTACCCATTATCCTATAATCTGTCAGTAGCCGTAAAAATGTATAATAGAAACTTTATAATTTCTGACTGAAATTCTAACTTTGAAAAAATACCTGTCAGTGACAGCCGTTAAAAGGAAAGTGAACGAAATTACCATCAGGGCTCTGAAGTTAGATTGACGTCACCAGGTCTAAAGCGGATGTTATAACGTATCTATAGTAACGTCAGGTTCCGGAAAAATAGCGAACAATCATTGGTTAAACATTTTTGTTATTACGTAACCATGGTAATGTCACCTTCTGAAGAATACGCGAGCGGTCATTGGCTAACCGTAGCAACGACCGCCCCATTGGTCAGCAGAGTTCGGCCGAAGTCGTGATACTAGCCTCATAAGAGTTCGGAACCCGATTTGTATTATTCGACCAAGTTGCGAACAGTGGCAAGTGGCTCAACAATCCCGTGTGGTGACTGTACATTGCGTGTATTCTTACTTTCTAGTGTTTCAACACCAAACACTTTCAACAAACGAGTAACCTAATTATAAAAGGGTGTGATGTGAATTGGTACATTATAATTTTAGGTACATGCGTGATGGAGGCACCTCGCTTAATCCACCAACTGAAGCCATTCAGTGTGTTGACGTCATTTTGCGACAGTTCCTTGTCGCAAAATGACGTCAACACACTGATGTTATAACGTATCTATAGTAACGTCAGGTTCCGGAAAAATAGCGAACAATCATTGGTTAAACATTTTTGTTATTACGTAACCATGGTAATGTCACCTTCTGAAGAATACGCGAGCGGTCATTGGCTAACCGTAGCAACGACCGCCCCATTGGTCAGCAGAGTGCGGCCGAAGCAGTGATACTAGCCTCATAAGAGTTCGGAACCCGATTTGTATTATTCGACCAAGTTGCGAACAGTGGCAAGTGGCTCAACAATCCCGTGTGGTGACTGTACATTGCGTGTATTCTTACTTTCTAGTGTTTCAACACCAAACACTTTCAACAAACGAGTAACCTAATTATAAAAGGGTGTGATGTGAATTGGTACATTATAATTTTAGGTACATGCGTGATGGAGGCACTTCGCTTAATCCACCAACTGAAGCCATTCAGTGTGTTGACGTCATTTTGCGACAAGGAACCCTGGAGTCGTACATAAAAGTAATTATGAAACGAATATCATTTAACCATTTAAGGTATTAAATTATTTCAATAAAATTTTTGTTTGAATTTTTTTTGTAGATGGGCCAAGCAATGTTAACGGTCACAAAGAAATCTTGCAGAATAAATATAATAATCATTGTGCTTAAATCACCTAAGTGATACGAATTCACTTCCTTAGGGCTATAATTTACTGTATTAGAGTATAGAATGTTCCAGAATCCGATAGTCAGCTCAATGTATCTAATCGTCCTTCATAATGTTCAGGCAGGGAGGCAGTTCTTCAAGCGTCCGGCGCGCCCCATCGACCTCGGCGACGGGCTGGAGATGTGGACGGGCTTGTTCCAGTCTGCTATCTTTACTACCCGCCCCTTCATTAATGTAGATGGTCAGTTTTTTATGGTTTTACTTAGCCTATAGACCCTATAGTCTGATTTCATATATCTATAGTCCTGATTTCTATTTCCAGTTGCACACAAAGGGTTCCCTCGAGCGCAACCCCTTTGCCAAGCGCTGACTAACGATTTCAGGCTTAACACGAACGAACCAGTGGAGAGACAGCGCAGCCGGAGCGTGGATTCCTTCCTGGCCTTTGTCAAAGGACTTAAGGTAATGTTCCTTATTCTTGTTCTTTGATGGATCTAGCTCTTCGTGCGGCAGAATTGGACAAAAAGTAGTGATTACATTTGTTTGCGTAGTTGTGTACTCTGTAATCTCCATTACAAAGTATGCATACAAATGTAATCGGAAGAAGTAATCACATTGTTTTTTGCCCAACTCTCTCGTGCGGTTTTTGACTAACTAGTTGAGACTTACAAGCGATATCAATGCGTAACTTTACTAAGAAAGAATACTCAATTGGTACCTGGAATTATTTATATATTTTTACACACTTGACGGAGTGGTTGATGTGAATTATCCCTATCACCCGAAAAACAACATCTTCAGGCTACCAACCCCTTATATTATTCGAGATATGTTAAATAGGTGGTCGCATACATTGGCGGCGACACGTCGTCCGGCGGGCAGAGGCGCGAGTTCATCGCCAACGGGCTGTCGGATCCGCCCAACAAGCTCTCCTTCACCATGGACATCGGCGGCGGCAAGACCAAGAAAGTCACCGTCGCTGAATACTTCGCTAATGTGAAGGGATACAGGTCAGTCTACTATTATAGGAATACGCTTGAGCTACCGTGCTCATTTATATTATTTTCAAACCGAAATCGGAAGTGGATTCGAAAGCACTTTTGATACATCACACAACAAATGACAGAACACAACCAAGAAAAGAGTTGTTTATTTATGGATGTAGTGAGTGATTAATTCATTTATTACCTGTAAGTCTCTGCACTTAAACTATGAATATAACTACGAACAAATACTAGATTGACCTATACACTGTTGTGTCAACCGTACTTTCGAATCCCATTCTAATCGCGGTTTGATAATATCACTATCATTAATTACAGAGCCATATCGGGAACCCGCAACAGCAAATTTACGTGTATATATTTAAACCTGAACATACAGGGTGTTTGTTATGTCGTTAGCCAAATTTGGATATGTCATTCGCGATCACCAGTACACAACATTTTTGAAAAAAAAAGTGACACTTTTTTTTAGTTTTTTTTTCCGTTTTTTATCCGGCAAAAACATAATTTGTGGTCACTAGGCAAGTTTGTTTCAATCCGTGCGATTCGATGGCAGACAAAAGGGTAGCAGGTTTGAGTAGTCAAGTCTTAGCCAATCAGGAGTTCATCACAAGCACCGATCAGCCGACGTCACTCACCCCACCATCGGCACTAAACAATGAATAAAATGTCCTAACTACATGCACACACGATTGTTATTTGATTAAAACTGCCCAAGCGCATACCTACCTGTACCTACTCGTCGTCATCAACAATTCAATTTGCTTAGAGAGTGCATTAGAATCGATATCTGAGGTAAACCAGTACGCGTTTGTATGACGGAACATTTAAGTTACTCCGTTCTTGAGGTCAAATTATGCTGGCTCGGCTGATCGCAAGATGCCATGTCCATTTGTACAGCACTCTGTAAACAAAGAAGGAGTGCGCTTGCGTGACCGCGCTCGAGTCAAACTACCCTCAGACCGGCGCGCAACTCAAAATACCCTCATTATTAGTACTGTATGCGATAGGCTGATAATGCTATCTCGTGGGATTTACCTGCAAGTTAAGCTCCACCTCCATTCCCCACCACGCGTAGGAAACTTGTTACGTACGTTATAACGCATTGAATTAGTTACCTTATGCGGGTTAATTAAAGTTGCAAACTCAAACACCCTTTCCAATCTGATTTGGCAGTTATGAGATGGTGGGATTGGTGGGGCAGTACGCAAAGTAAGCAAGTGATCATAGTGACCAAACAGTCGGTAGATAATGAGATTTAAAAAAAAATCTATAACAAAAAGGATAATGAAAAATGGATTATTTTTGTTTTACCAAATATTTTTTTTCGCCTTTACCCAACACATATTGCAATATGGCTAATGATATAAAAAACACCCTGTATAATACAATGTAAAAATGCCAAACGTTCTAATTCTTGGAATGTACATACCCCGTAAACCGATCCTCCAAACTAGCTCATCTGATTCAGTTCACTCAGCTCACCAGTTGGTTGATAATCAGATTTAGATGTTGATATTGTGTATGACGATTCGAAATGGCTTAAATGTTGCTACGCCTATTTGTATAAATAATAGTTTAGTTTAGACCTACCATACATATCTTCTTTCATGAAAAAACGTATTAAAAATACATTGTTTAAGTACCGTATAACCATCTAACTAAAGTCCAAACGCTCTCAACAATGGTGTAATTGTTGTATTTATGTGCAACAGGCATAAACTCCTCATTATAAAAAAAAACTTGGACAAAGCCAAAAAGAAGATTGGGATTGATGCTTATTTGGGAGTTGCAATTGGACCATAGTTGTAGTATTAGGACTTGGGATATAGTCGGTACGTCTTTCGTAATACTTTTTCAGAGTGTAATTAAAATGTTAATTATCTAACTACAGGTTGCGCTTTCCTAATTTGAACTGCGTGTCTGTTGGCCCGAGGGATAAAAATATAAACTACCCCATGGAGCTTCTAGAAGTCGCATATGGGCAGGTGAGTAATAGTAAAATTGTTGCACTGACGTGTACTGAGATTGCTGAGACGCTAAATACCTGACGACTTGTTACCTTATTACGTGAAGTAAAAGCATTAGTAACATTTATATTTATATAAGCGTGGCGAACAGTATGTGGCAAAGATACGTTGAATAAAAATGCTTATAATCTCCACAATTTCAATATGTACAGCATTTTTGACATACCTATCACGTAAATAAATTAGTGTTCGACTGATTGATTTTAGTTTTCACGATTTTTAATAATTATTTCATCTACCTACATCAACTTCAAAATCAATTAAATGTCCTAATCCCAATTTATGTATGTAAATTATTTAATGTACGCAAGGAAATGGTAAAATACTCGTATGATAATTTAGATAGGTACAAAGGTGATGTTATCCATGTAAGGGATAACCTCCAGTTAACATTTGAGCAAATCAGTCGGCTGAAGGAACCAAGAGGTAGACAAAAAAACATGTGTACAGATGTAGTGAGAAATGACTTGCCTTCGGAAACGTTCGTCAACGTCATGCTGTTTCAGTCTATCTCACTGAGACTGACAGTAATAGCTGTCATGCTACTTCAGTCAGACTCGGTGACACTGCCTGAAACAGCATGTGTTTACGAACGTTTCCGAAGGCAAGTAATTTCTCACTATACCAGTAATTGGAGTTCGAGGCCAACGAAACTACGACAGATGCGTTATATTGTCAAATTTGTCAAAGTCTCTTATGTCATTGTCAAATAAAGTTTTCAGGTTTCCAGAACCTTTTTGCTATTTAATTTATTTATTTAAAATAATTCCTAATAAAAACATTATACATATACCTCTGTAATGCTTGTACGCCTTTTTGTTTAATATGGCTGTCACAACTAGGATTTTCTTAAAAACACGTAAATACCTAAAAACTTTTCTTTTCTCTTAACTGACATATAAATGACAAAATTTTCTTGTAAAGAACTAAAAATGATAAGAGCCAACGTTTCAAAGCCTATTTTAAAAAGAAGTTGAATTACCAGTGAACATAAACGACAGCGTGCCATATTTATTAAGACAGTAGGTATGGTTAATAGTACATTTCCTAACTAGTGCGTGAAAAAATTTTTCGGCGAGGGTGAAAGTAGGAGCCCGAGTGAAACGAGGGCGACAATCACCCGAGTTAAAAAAGTTTTTGCACGTGTAAGGGACGATTTTTTTCATAACAAGTGCGTCAAAAAGAGCAAATTTAGTTTTTGCACACTAATTATTACTAAGCAATTCCAACCATCAATGTTTATTATTTTTTGTACATACATATTAATGACATCTCGATTGTAACTAGCAACAGCTGGTTTCACAATATGTATGGAGATGTAGATTTTGTGGTAACTTTTTCAAAGCTGGTCCCATAGTAAAACTTGGCTGTAATCATGAGTAGATACAGAAAATATGATTTTGTATCATTGTGTTTTATAACATTTCACACAGTATATTTCATTTGGAATTTAATTTTTTGATGATGGGGTGTATAGCGAAGCTAAACATGGCTGAACCAAGGGGGTCACCTTGTTAACAACCTACGGAAGAAAACAAAACGTTAGATCTGTATGATAATTTAAATGGAGAACTATAGCACTGCCAAAGAAATTTGTAAGTCAAAGGAATTTTACGAATACGAAATGTGAACGCTAAAGCCTAACAACTTTCTATTTGACCCTGACACAGTGTCGCTACAAACAGTTTACCTATGGCAATAATGTGATGTCATGTCAGTAACCAATTGCAAAACATTTTCCAATGGAATACTATTCAATCCTTCGTCCTTTCTTTGGTTTAAAGATTTTATTGTATTTAAGACGATTTTTCTTGCTTCTATTGGTATATTTTTCGGCATTTTTATGATGAAATCGTTTAAGTCGCGATATATTTTATTTTTGTTTACATCGGTGACATTCGATGACATTCAACGCCTGGCCTACTACCGCGAAAATCGAAATTCGTAAATTTCGAGGATGTTTCTCTGTCACTCAAACGAAGGCGTCATTAGAGTGAGAGAGACAAATCCTCGAAATTTACGAATTTCGATTTTTGCGGTAGGGCCGCTGATGTCAAACAGTAATCATTGCCAGTAAAATAAATTAGTGTCACTGAAAATCCGCAACATGGCGAGGGTCAAATAGTAAGTTGTTAGGCTTTACAATATTATTATTCTGCAATTTTCTAAACGTATGCAGAAATATGGTTTTAATTTATGTGTAGTTAAATTGCTGAACCAAATGTTATTAACACCTGAGGTGATACCAGCGCAATACCAGCGCAAGAACATTTCATTGTTGTGGCAATATTTTCGTACATTCTTTGGCCTCGAACTCCAATTTGTGGTTTAATCTAGTAACTGGAGTTCATCATATCAGCCGAAAGACGTCCACTGCTGAACATAGGCCTCCCCCAAAGATTGCCACAATGACCGGTCCTGCGCCACCCGCATCCAGCGGACTCCTGCGACCTTCACCAGGTCATCGGTCCACCTTGTGGGGGGCCTACCCACGCTACGCCTTCCGGTACGTGGCCGCCACTCAAGAACCTTCCCGCCCCAACGGCCATCGGTTCTACGCGCAATGTGCCCCGCCCACTGCCACTTCAGTTTAGCGATTCGGAGAGGTATTTCGGTTACTTTGGTTCTGCTGCGGATGGTCTCATTTTTAATCCGATCACGCAGAGAGACTCCTAGCATAGCCCTCTCCATTGCCCTTTGGGTGACTTTGAGCCTTCTTATGAGACCCATTGTAAGCGGCCACGTTTCAGTACCGTATGTCATCACTGGCAACACACACTGATTAAAGACTTTCGTCTTCAACGGAATATTGGACGAAAATATGTGTCGTAGCTTCCCGAACGCTGCCCAACCGAGTCGGATTCGACGATTGACCTCTTTCTCGAAGTTGGACCTACCTAACTGAATAGTTTGCCCTAGGTATATGTATTCGTCTACAACTTCGAGTGTAAAGTCTCCGATTATTACGGGAGTTGGTGCTACATGGGAATTCGACATGATTTTCGTCTTATCCATGTTCATCCTAAGACCAACTCGCTCGGAGGCTTTACTGAGGTCAACGAGCATAGTACTTAAGTCCTCCAAGGTCTCAGCCAAGACTACTATATCGTCAGCGAATCGAAGGTGAGTGAGGTACTCGCCGTTTATGTTGATACCCAGCCTTCTCCAGTCCAGAGTCTTAAAGACATCCTCCAGTGCAGCGGTAAACAGCTTAGGGGAGATGACATCTCCTTGCCTAACTCCCCCCTGCAGCAGAATAGGCTTCGAGCTCTGGTCTTGGAGTCGGACTGACATTGTGGCGCTCTCGTATAAACACTTCAACACCTCGATATAGCGGTAGTCGACTTGGCACCGTTGGAGAGACTGTAGTACTGCCCATGTTTCGATCGAATCGAAGGCTTTCTCGTAGTCCACAAACGCTAAACAGAGGGGCAGGTTATATTCTTCGGTCTTCTGTATAACCTGGCGAAGCGTATGGATGTGGTCTACGGTACTAAAGCCTCTTCGGAAACCGGCTTGTTCGGGAGGCTGGAAGTCATCAAGCCTGCGTGCAAGACGATTCGTAATGACTCTTGAAAACAGCTTATAGACATGGCTCAGAAGTGAGATGGGTCGGTAGTTCTTCAATAAAGCGTTGTCACCTTTTTTGAAGAACAGTACCACCACACCTCTGTTCCATGCCTTTGGCGTTCTCCCTTCCAGTAAGACGGAATTGAACAACTTCTGAAGGGCCGTAAGGATCGGTTTACCACCCGCCTTCAGAAGCTCAGCTGTAATTCCGTCCTCCCCAGGCGCCGTGTTATTTTTGAGCTGTTCAAGAGCCATTCTAATCTCGCACAGGCTGATGTCCGGGATATCTTCTGTATAGTGTCGGGTCAGTCTAGCTCTGAGGTCTTCCGGTAGATCAACTTCGGGTCTGCTAGTTGACGTGTACAGCTGTCCATAAAAACTGGAGTTCGAGGCCAAAGAATCTACGAAAATATTGCCACACCAATAAAATGTTCTTACTATAGTAAATCCTTATTTTCTAAAAACAGACGTTGAGATATGTTATTTATTGGTAATTTTAATTCTTTAATTTATAGAAACAATATTATTTACTTATTTTCACGTAAATGTAAGATATTTTAATAAAAAAGTAATTATCCGCAATTATTAGTAACAAAGTTGATATTGCGCTGGTATCACCTCAGGTGTTAATAACATTTGGTACAGCAATTTAAGTACACATAAATTAAAAGGTAGGTATGGTTAAATTACTAAGCAGTATAAGTACTATACCTTATTACGGGTTAAAATTATGGGAAAGAAATTTGGAAATGTAAAATGAAAGCATTTTTTGTATTTTATTTTTTATTTGTCTTCATCACTTATCCTCCTGAGTCCTGGGTAAAAATCGAGTACACTCCCATAAAAGCCGAGAGGCCTTTATGACGCCCAAATAATTTGTAAAATAAATGCTTAAAATATACCTCTTAGAGTATATAAAAAACTTTGTTCAAACAAAAATGTGACGATACAAAAAATGCTTTCATTTTATATTTCCAAATTTCTTTCCCATAATTTTAACCCGTAATAACCATACCTACAGTCTTAACAAATATGGGACGCTGTCGTATGTGTTCACTAGTAATTCAACTTCTTTTTAAAATAGGCTTTGAATTTGAAACGTTGGTTCTTATTACATTTTAAGTTCTTTACAAAAAAAATTGTCATGTCAATGTTAGTTAAGAGAAAAGAAAAGTTTTTAGGTATTTACGTGTTTTTAAGAAAATCCTAGTTGTGACAGCCATATTAAACAAAAAGGCGTACAAACATTACACAGGTATATAATGTTTTTATTAGGAATTATTTTAAATAAATAAATAAAATAACAAAAAGGTTGTGGAAACCTGAAAACTTTATTTGACAATGACATAATAACGCATCTGTCGTAGTTTCGTTGGCCTCGAACTCCAATTACTAGATTACACCTGTACATTGGTGAAAGCTTCAATAACACCAATGTATAATGTATACCTACCATGCTAAATCCCTAGATACATATAATACATATATGTATACCTAGTTAAAGTAAAAAAAACATAAGTGCATATATGCATCTATAATAATCAACTCACTAGAGGTTGGAGAGCCACAACCTTTTCAGAATATTCTTGAGTACATTTTAAACGATGATTGATAGATAGATGCAGACTTTATTGAAACATGCCATGACAATATGTGAACTTAACTAATTACAAACTATTAACTAATTAAGTACTAACTAATTTATTGTCACGACATCGTAACAAAAAGGCGCCGACTCAGTATTTGCTACAGCATTGCTGCTGCGGCGCTGGTATTCTGCCGGAACCTAGCAGTGTGCGCGCAGCGCAGATACACTGTGTCCAATAAGTCGTACCACGAGTTATAATGATAATGTATAAGACTTAAACAAAACAAAAAGAAATCTATTAATTTACAGGCAACCTATTTCACACCTAACAACTTGCTGTTTTAAAGTTTATTTAACTATGATTGTGTGTTTGCTCTGCATATAGGCCCGCAACAGGCAGTTAAACGAGATACAGCTGTCGACTATGGTGCGGCAAGCCGCTACGCCGCCTGACGAACGCAAGCGCAAAATCGAAGAAGTCATCAAGGACGTAAGTACCCATGCCATTTATCAACTTTACTGCGTGTGAAATATGGTGTTAGAGCTTTTTACCTGCTCCAATCCGATACACGATCTAAGGTACCTCTAAGTATATCCAGGGGTTTATACATATGCCGAAGATCGAGAACGGTGGCGTGAAATTGGGGAGGCCTATGTCCAGCAGTGGACTGCGATAGGCTGATGATGATGATGATGGTGATGATACATATGTGTATGACTAACACTGGGACTACGCGCTACCTTCTATTTTTGGCACTAGGAAAACAGCAGCGATTTTGACATAAGTTTTTTATATAAAAAAATTTTCTTAACAATAAAAAAAAAAATTCAATTCTTTTATCGATTTTTTTATAATTATTTCGTCTGTGGACTCATTGGTAGAATGACAAAAGCTAGATAGGCTGGAAGGGACATTAATAAGCTACCAAGAATGCTGGACACGTGGAAACCCTATAGCTAACAGGCTCTAACTAGATGACTCGTGAATTTGCACATGCGCTTAAACATAATGGGCATCCATCGACTTGACCGCTATCAAAACTTTGAGATTTAGTCTCAAATATACTGATTAAAGCTCACGCTGACAAAGATTTTTTTGTTTTCCAGATGGATTACTCACGCAACAAAGATTTCAAGCAGTTCGGTTTGGAAATTTCTGATAGGTTCTTCCCAGTAGATGCCAAAGTGCTGGCTCCACCGAAACTGGAAACTGGAAGTGGAACCATTGAACCCAGGTACATATTTGAAGAGTGTCTTTTCAAAGGGCTTATTTCCCCTCTGTCAAAAGGGTTATTTTTTCATAAGAGATATAAACTCTCAAAGTGGAAATAAGCCTTTTTGAATAGAGAATCCTCATTAGAATTCACATAATTATTGCCATAATTTCGGACTTCTGGTATACAAATAATAGTGGCTTAAAGAGAGGTATTATACAGGGTTACTTTTTCACCGGTACAATAAATTTTCCCACATATTTGGTATCGATAATAGATTAAGATTACATTTATGAAATAAAATTGATTTTTTTTTTTCATTTATTATTAATTTATCCTTCATGCAAATGCAAAATAATCGGCTTACTAATGATAAAATGACGTCAACGGGGTGCGGGACGCAGAGGGCGGCGGAAAGGGTTGAGCGACCTGCGCACGAGTTGGCAACATAGCAGTTACCTCAATCTCGGTGACTAGGTCACGGTCAGTCTCACGGTTGACGTAGGTATGTGCACGCGCACCGCATCGTACACTACCTTCAGTCGGAAATTGCTCGTACGAAATGGTTCGTAGTTATTTTCTCATTGGGGAAAATACAGTGGCAGCCTAGCGGCTATACGCTGAAGAAAGTGTGCCCCGCCTGTAAAATGCCAGTGTTATAGCCATGGCCAGCGAGTGGGGTGAGGGTAGGCCCAAAAATAAAGACTTAAAAAATCTAATAATAAGTGCATTTGATGAACTTGAAAGTGAGAACTACAGACTTGTGTTGGGAAATATCGAAGGAAACATTCAAAAACGGGCAAGAGTGTGTTTAGATTACTACGGCCAACATTTTGAACACTTGCTTAAGTATGTGAATTAATTAATTAGTATGCGAAATGGACTCCATTAATTAGGTATGTTTTTTTTATTCCAATCATTGTGCATAAAGTTGATTTCAAGTGTTTAAATACGCCCCAATGAAGAAAGTTTCTGTCCTTAGTGCAAGTATGAAGGAAGATTTGGGATCAAGTAAGATTTTTTTGCCAAGTCATAATCATAAGTTGATTATCACCGCCGCTTTTCTAAGCCGCCATGCCACGTGCGATGACGTTGTAAACAAACAGTTGCCAGTTCGTGTGTTTTGCTAGTTATGTACATTGATAATGCGTAATGCGTCCAATTTTCTTATTAGGTTTGCGGATAAGTTCAAACATCGGTATTTTAGTTTTTTTGTTCTAAAGGGGTAGTAACAAAAAATGCTAGTATTCTGTAACTTGGACTACAGATGTAGTGAGAAATGACTTGCCAGCATGACGTTGACGAACGTTTCCGAAGGCAAGTAATTTCTCACTACACCTGTACTATTACGTATGTTGATTTTTTGTACTGGTGAAAAAGTAACCCTGTATTAAACACTGCGAATATTATTTCGCTAAGGGTATGTTTAACAAATGTCATCCCACTCATTACTGGAGCTAATCCTGAAACTGCACCTCGACCATTTACCGGAAAACCATAGCCAAATAGGACTAGACCATACTATATTATCTATCTAATTTATCTTGTAAATATTAACTTACTTTGATATACCATATCAAGTCAAATTGTAATCAGGATTCACTAACACATGAGTTTTTGACCATCATACGAGTATAATGTTGTACTCATCAATTAGAGTGAAGTTACTGAGATATGTATCCTGTTGATGTAAGAGCGCTCGTACACCTGTAAAGGTGCGTTTAAACCAAAAGAGCATTCGCTGTTCTAGCGCCCGTTCTACGAAATCAACCAATCACGTTTTGAGTACCGATCGAATTTCGTAGAGTGGGAGGTTAGAACAGCGAATGCTCTTTTAGTTTGAACGCACCTTAAGTTCTTACGTAAGTTATAGGGACAGAACTATCCCATCAAAAACATTACATGTAAAAAGGTGCAAGTCTCGCAGCATAGCAGTTGTTACACCACAAAAAAGTTATGAGATCAATTATTTAACCAAGTCAATAATTCTGTAGTTACTACAAGGGGGTATCCATAAAACTCGATTTCTACTAACTTCCCTAACTTGAAACTGCATGTAGAAATACTCATTTTATTATAGGTATCAATAAAGAGTAAGCCAAATTGGCTTGAGATTACCAAGCGAATTAAGTTTGATGATCCACCACTACCTATCCATGGGAACATTTGTTTAGCAGCTTTGTCATAAATTGTTACCTTATAACAATTACTTAATTAACAACATCTTATAGTAACTGTATTAATATAAGATATCTGTATTTTTTTAATGTCTTTATGGACTTTTTTCCGGGGCTTTTTAAAATACAGCTTATTATAATATTAAACAATTTTACGGTAACTACGTTTATAATGATGATTTGCGCAGTGGACGTCTTATGGCTGATATGATGATGATGATGACAGGGTGGAATGGAAATAGATTTTGGGTCAGGAGGGCCGCTACCAGATTCCGTGCTGCTGGAGGGCCTTCAGAGATTATCCCTCAATTTGGGATTTATGAAAATTGGGATTAGCATGAAAACTAAAAAAATAACAGAATTTAAAACTTGTAGGTATGGGACCAATAAAAATATTTGGTTAGAAAACCCACAATCCAAAGAACTCTTTGTTCCAACCCGCTTCATTCCGCCATAATATAAACTTATTTGCAACAACCGCATAATTATTTTTGTATTAGCATGTATTTGTACTGGATTACAAACTTATTTGAGTAGTTTGCATAACTTTAAAATCTGGCAGAAATTTCAAATTTTCAGATTTTCTGTGTAATAGGTAGGCTATAAACTACTTATGTTTCAAATTTTGAGCTCCTAGGCCATCTAGAAATACCTTAGATTATTGATGATCGGTGAGTCAGTGAGTGACAAAACTAAGGAACTTTGACATGCGGTAATTTTTAAACTACAAGTTGTAATTGAAATCAAACAAGATTATTATGTAACTCATGTTATGGCCTACACGTCGCAGAAAATTCAGACTTCTAGCTGTAACCAACGCGAAATTACAGGCGGTTGAAAATGGCCTGAACGGCTTCGAGAAAAGGATGGTATGGTACGGCCGTGCCTTTTTTTTTGCTCGACTTGGCGGGGGCACTGCCGTGCCCCCAGATACTAAGGAATGCGAGGTGAATATCACTGTCTCATTCCTTAGTATAGCCCCGTCCCTATAACTTAAGCCAACCGTACACCTGTAAGTTCTTACGTAAGTTATAAGAATGGGGCTATACTAAGGAATGAGATAGTGATATTCACCTCTCATTCCTTTGAAGAAAAAATAGAAGATATGACACGAGAAGGTCGTAAGAAAAATTTGGAAATTAAAAATGCCCCAAAGTTGGAGAAGGAAACTCGCGAAGACTTGGTCACTATGGTCACTCAGCTGTCCAAAACAATAGGCTACAAAATAGAGACCACGGCCATTTCGGACATATATAGAGTCCGCACCCAGAAGAGTGACAATCCAAATTCACCTATTATAGTTGAAATGGTCTCGGCTATTGCAAAGACAGACTTCTTGGCGAAATGTAAACAGTACAACACGGTGAACAAAGACAATAAGTTAAGTGCAAAACATCTAGGTCACAGATAATTGGAAACTCCGATCTACGTCACAGAACACTTAACCGCCAAAGCCGCCCGCCTGCGATTCTTAGCTCGAGACTTAGCACGTTCGAAGGGGTACGAGTTCTGCTGGACGAGTCTAGGAAAGGTTTTTGTTAGAAAAAACAATACTTCACAAGTTATATTGATTACAAGTGAGGCGCAGATACAAAGGTTAATGCAGCAAACTTGACTAGGTATATGTTCTCTATGTCTATTTAACTTTTTTGCACGATGTTTGCCGATATACCACTGGATTATGATTTGTCTTATGTTTAACCTAGTACTAAGAAAAACAAATTCTAACACATTGTTACACACTATATACACTAAATACACAACAACTAATTCTCTTCTTGCAAAGATTCCTAAAAACACAAACTTATTTTCCGTGCTAATCGATTATAGAATAAGTAACGACAGAAAGCATGTTTTTATTTACAATCTATACCATAAAATGTATTTACACAAACAAACACGAAAACTACCAACATATTCCAATCATTCCTTTATTTCACAAAAATTTTAAAGTAAACTCACATGCATGAACATACATGAAAACTTAAGTTATTCCTCAACCAGAGGCCGTCAATACACTTATATAACGCACGCTTGCAAAAACAACAAGTCCCGGAAACATATATTTCTTAACGAAACTGTGCTACTACACCTGACTCCAATATTTTCACTCTATGGATGATACACTCTCGACAATAAATCAAATAGATAATTTAAATATTGCACACTCAGTGGAGTGTAGTACGGAAGATATAACTCAACACCTACATTTTGACGTCTCGGACTTTACTATCATCTCTCAAAATATAAGAAGTGTGTACGGTAACATGGATAATCTATTAGTGGTTTTAAACCTATTTACATTTGCAGTTGACGTTGTTATCTTAAGCGAGTGTCGCTTACACCCCGAGAAGCCTGTCCCAAAAATGGACAACTACAACACCTTTTTTACTACTAAACATCTTAACCAAAATGACGGCGTGGTTGCTTACGTCAAAAAGACTCACCAAATCAAAGTTCGAGAGATAATGTTGACTCATGCATCATGCCTAGAAATTTCAACTACTGACATAATTATTCTTGGTATATACCGCTCTCCCTCGATACACAACGCGGACCAATTCATAGACACCCTTAGTTCACACTTAGATTCCATCTAATCGAATAAAATAATCATCGTTACTGGGGACATTAACATAAATATAGCCGAAAATACAGACGAACAGGCTTTTTCAAAATCAAATAGATTAAACTACCTCAACATGATGTCCAGTCATGGGATATTACCTGGGATATTACTCACTACCAACAAGAGGTAAAACATGCCTTGACCATTTTATGCTCGACCTTAAGAGAATGAACACGACAGCCAACATATTAATTCTTGATTCCACTATAACTGACCACGCGATGATCTTACTTAAACTCAATATCCCTAGTAGCTCTACCATAAATAAAAGCAGTAACAGGGCTAAAACACTCGTAAATTTCGAAAACGCTGTAAAATTGCTCACCAAGGAAAATCTCGCAGAACTATACAGCATAACCGACCCTAACCTTCTAGCTAAAAACCTCACAACATTAATCAAAAGATGCCTTTTAGACAGCACTACTATTACACTGATTCCCCGAAGCAAGCGAATTATTAAACCCTGGATCACTCCTGGTGTTTTGCGCTGTATAAAAAACAGGAATAACATGCAAAAAAGTGTTCGAGCTAATCCAGATAACATTGTTTTAAAAGTAACTTATAAAAGATATCGAAACTACTGCAATAACTTAATTAAAAAGCTAAAGCGACAATACGAGAAAGATCAGTTAACAAAAGCGAACGGAAACCCTATAGTACGGTCAAATCGTATATTAAACTCGCAAAACATGTAGTAAAGCTGCATTTTTGGTATGTTGTTTAGACACCATAGGGCACTAGGACACACCACATTTTGCAAGCAAAAAAAAGTTGTGCTAGTTACGTAGTACGTGAAAAACTGCGAAATTTACGGTCATTTTTCAGTTTCTGATTTAAAAAAAAAACCTTACGTTTTTTGACATTAAATGTTAGGAAGCGTTTAAAGACTAATAAATTTCCAACAAGTTGAGCTAACATGTATTACCGTAGGTCTTATAGTTTTAGAGATTTGCGACTTCTTAAAAGTACTCTTTTTTGTAAACTAACGCTATTTTGAGTTTTCCTAACGATTTCGGCTTAATATCGCCTCACCTAATTATGCTACGAAAAACATGCAATAATGACCTTATAGCGCACTTAATATTCTTTCGTTAAAGGGTAAAATCATGTCAGCAAACTTTGTAATTGAAAATAAAAACGCGTAATTCAAAAGGCAGTAGGCCCGCTATCTAAGTTTTTCATACAAATCGCAAGTCGTGTTGCAAAGCTGCAATTTTAGTATATTATAAAGGCCCTATAAGGACGTACAAAAATGTATATTACAAGAAATACAAAAAAACAATTTCGGCATAAGACGAAAAAAACTGAAAAATTATTAGACTTCTTTTACTTTTTGACGTTTAATTAAGAAACTATTATCTTTTTGATACTACTTGCTACAAAACTTAAAAAGAATATTAAATTTGAAAGGATTTGAGCTACCTTGCATTACCCTAAATTATATAGATTTAGAGATACGACATTTCAAAATGTGCCCTTCATTAACCCTTAGGTGCATATGGTATCACACATTCTATTTCTGAAATGACTTATGTAAACAATCGATGCCAATTAGAACTCTGTTGCTCAGTGTGACAGTCGCAATTGATTACTTATTTCGACATGTGTCATTTCGGTCGTATCGTTTTTGATACTGTATGCACCTAAGGGTTAAGTTAAGAAAATAAATGCATGTTTTGAAGCCTCGTATACCCCCAACTATAAGACTTACAGTAATTGTTATCGGCTCAATTTGTTCCAAATTTAATGTAGTTGTTATTTACAATTACTTTTTTTTTCTTAGCGCGAACGTTTTGCCAATATTTAGTGAATAGCTTTTTCACTTCTCATGCTCTTAAAATGTTATTTTAGTCCCTGCATATCGGGACTAAAACTCTTTATTAATCTCTAGGGACTAAAGTAAAAATTTTTTAATTGACTTTGGAAACCCGTAAACAGCCACACTCACGGTGTTCAAGAATAAAGGATAGTCGCCATTTTCAGTGCTTGTGTATGGACCACTTTTGTGCATGCCGTGGATACAACCTCTAAACTTTTTTTTAATTGACTTTGGAAACCCCTAAACAGCCATTTCTAGTGTTTATGATTCTTGAACGAACGGTTATTGACATTGAAAATAACCTCAAAATGTCAATCGTTAAAAAATATTAAGGAGAATCGATTTATTTTCTTGATATACATGTATATTTAATACTTGTTTAATATATGATTAAGATTGAATCCAATTTATTACTTATCTTTTAATAACCAATTAGCTTCAAAATAGTTATGTAGTTAGCTCCAATTCGTTGGCTAAATATGCAAGTATTTAAAGCGTCATATTTCGAAAAAGGAATACAGATAAAAACTTAAACGCGGAACGAATTTGATTGCTTATTTTTTGTGTTTTTGTCCATAAGTAATATTGTTCAAATCGTAGTTATATAATTTACGATGTCACGTCATGCGATGAAGAAGTATTAACGCCTTACTCCAGAATGAAGAAGAATGCAAAAGAGGTGGTGCAAACTCTTTTGCCGCCGAAATCTAGTGTAATATATTCAAAAGCGTATCAAACTTTTATGGATTGGAAAACTGGAAAGCAAATTAGGTAGGTACCAACATCATTTATGGAAGGCGTATTTCTGACATATTTTGATGAAAAATCTAAGAAGCTTAAAACCATACTCCAACTAAACCATACCTATAACTTGAAAAAGTTTGCGAATTTATAGTAAAGTGGCCATGTTCCGAAGAAATCGGAAGTTTTGACATCGCAGAACATATAATTTTTTTGTTTCTTATTTGTTCTTTCTGTTAATTAATACTGAGATTATGTAGAACGTAGCTTTTTTCCTCGCATTCTAAGTGAAAAGTAGAGTGTTTAATTCGGGACTAAACAGCCATAATGACACTCGAACTACATCCACCCTCGCTACTCTCGGGTGGATAAATATCTCGTGTCATAATGGCCTGTTTTAGTCCCTCGTTGAACAATCTACTATAACGTAACCTAAAATTTGTTTAATTTTTGATAAAAGGGCACTTTATGAAATGTCGTATCTCAAAATATATATAGCTTACGGTGATGCAACGTAGCTCAAATCCTTTCAAATTTAATATTCTTTCTTAGTTTTATAGCAATTAGTATCAAAAAGATAATAGATTTTTAGTTAAACGTCAAAAACTAAAAAAAGTCCGATTTTTTTTCCGTTTTTTACGTCCTATGCCCAAACTATTATTTTGTTTTTCTTTTAATATGCATTTTCGTATATATCTATTAGGCCTTTATAATATAACAAAATTGCAGCTTTGCAACTCGACTTGCGAATTGTATGAAAAACTTAGATAGCGGGCCTCCTGCCTTATGAATTTCGCGTTTATACTTTCAACTGCAAAGTTCACTGACCTAATTTTACCCTTAAATTAAAGAATATTAAGTGCGCTATAAGGTCATTATGGCATGTTTTTCGTAGCATAATTAGGTGAGGCGATATTAAGCCGAAAATGTTAGCAAAACACAAAATTTTATCTAGTTTAAAAAAGGAGTACTTTTTAAAGTCTCGAATCTCTGAAACTATAAGACCTACGGTAATGCATGTTGGCTCAACTTGTTGGAAATTTATTAGTCTTTAAACGTTTAATAACATATGACATCAAAAAACGTAAGGTTTTTTAAATAAAAATCAGAAACTAAAAAATGGCCATAAATTTCGCAGTTTTTCACGTACTACCCAGGTAGCACAACTTTTTTTTGCTTGCAAAATGTGGTTTTATACTGCCCTGTGGTGTCTAAATAACATACCAAAAATGCAGCGATACTACTTGATTTGCGAGTTTAGGGTAAAATTATGTACGATTTGACCGTACTACTAAAAAACTTTGGAAAATTATTAACACCATCACAAATCGGAAACCAGTAAAAACAGATAGCAGCGAACTATTAGACACTATGAGCACACCCGTGGAGTCTGTAAATGCATGCAACAATTATTTTGCTGGAATCGGCAGGTCACTCGCGGAAGACATACTTCTTAAAAACCTTTCCCAAAAAGATCCTAGCTCTGGTACTCTACCTTCGAAATCAAACTCATTTGTACTATTTGAAACGGACCCAAGTGAAGTGCAATCTGTTGTTTTTAGTCTTAAGCCAAATAGTTCGCCTGGTTTGGACGGTATACCTACCAAATTCTTAAAACTTGCCAGTCATATATTAGTTCCCATTATAGCACATTTAGCAAACTTATGTTTTGATCAAGGGGTTTTCCCTCAAATCTTTAAACAGGCAATTATTACTCCTGTACACAAGGGTGGAAACAAAAATGACGTGTCAAACTACAGACCCATATCTGTGTTATCTTCGATTTCCAAAATACTTGAGAAACTAATAAATACCAGGCTTATTAAGTACTTAAATACATTTAACATCTTGTCAAAATCTCAATATGGCTTCAGGAAAGGCTTATCCACTGATGATGCAGTCACGGACATATCTTCACTCATAACTAATAATGTAGACGCAAATAATAGTACATTATGATACAAGTGTGCTAAGTTGATCATTATACTCGAGGCGGTATTGTGCGCGCGAGCTGCAAGCGAGTGCGCATAAGGTAGCAGAGAGTATAATGATCAATGCACACGAGTTTCATACGACGTTTTTCAACACACTTGCGAGGAATAACTGACTTTTAGTAACACTTTTACTAACTTTTGTTGCTAGTTAATTACCACTTACTTAGGTACTATCCCAAAGTTACCTTTTTATTTTATTCTTGTTCATTACTTGAAGTTCACAATTCACATAAAAGTAATAACAGTAAACACAACAAAATAAACGCAACAAACATTTTAAATTCACTCCAATCCGAATAACAAATAAAATGGTACCTAACTTTAAAACGGCGCGCGCATACCTAAGGAACTTTTCAACGCGCGCAAATTTGTAAGGCAACAATCCTATCGACAAACAGCCAATATAAAAAAAAACTGCGAATCATTAAGGATTATCATAAAATAAAAATACGATAACTTTACATATAATATAATTACTCGATAATTTGGATGCACAATCTATAGTATTTTATTTATTTATTTACGAAAATTTATAGTATTTAGAAAGTAATATTCTGGATTCCGCTATTTCTGCCACATGTCAACTCTTTGGTCAATTTAAAAAATAAACATAACCTGGCTAAATTCGAATGCTTTTTCTACATGACATAATACTTGCAAATGTTTGCAAACATACTTGGTCGGGTTATGATATTACCGCACTAGAGCAATAACGTAATGAAAAGGCACGCGTGTTTAATATCTTGGATTATAAGCCTAATAGCGGTTCAATAATAGTTACGTTACGAGCAAGTGTGTTGAAAAAAATGTATCGCAGTATTCTTAGACCTCAAAAAGGCATTTGATACCGTTTCTGTTCCCATCCTTGTCGACGCACTCGAGAGTATTGGTAAAAGGGGCAGTCCTCTAAATTTGCTTCACAGCTACCTCATGAATCGGACACAGAAGGTTAAAATAGGAAACCATACTAGTGAAGAATGTACTGTCTCTTACGGCGTCCCTCAGGGCAGCGTTTTGGGTCCCACATTATTTCTCGTCTACATTAACAACCTTTGTAGCATGCAGATCAAAGCTGGTACAATTTTTACATATGCGGACGACACCGCAATTGTTTTCTCCGGAAAAACTTGGGAGGAAGTGCGATCGTCAACAGAACTGGGTTTGTCAAGGGTAGCTAAGTGGCTTCAAAATAATTTGCTAACCCTAAATACTGGTAAGACCAACTACATCTGTTTTACAAACTACTGCCGAACACAGCCAGGTTCTGACTTTACGATAAGGATTCACACTTGTCAAAGCAACACCCAGGCTGACTGCACTTGTACTACCATAGACAAAGTTGACCGAACAAAGTATTTAGGTGTAATGTTAGACCAGCGCTTAACTTGGCACTTTCATATAGAATGCATAATGGCAAGAATTAGAAAACTTATTTGGATTTTTAAAAATTTACGGCACGTGACTAATAAAGACATGTTAAACCAAATATACGTCTCGCTAGCTCAGTCGGTTACAACATACTGTATCACTGTATGGGGAGGCGCCACAAAAACAAAACTTTTTTTTTGGAGCTGGAAAGAGCACAAAGGTTATTGCTTAAAGTCATGTACTTTAAACCACACCGATTTCCTACCACAGAACTATATAAAACCTGCGATTTACTGTCAATTAGAAAACTTTACATTTTACATATAGTCATAAAAACACATAAAAAAACCCCTTACAAACCATTACTGGCGTCTGGCAGAAGAAAAAGTACCAAAATACTCAATCCCCCTAAATTTAAAACGGTTTT